>OY821517.1:205917789-205920289 GCA_963682025.1 Cordilura impudica | reverse complement strand
TAATTTTTAATTTTTAATTTTAATTTTTAATTTTTAATTTTTAATTTTTTAATTTTTAATTTTTAATTTTTAATTTTTAATTTTTAATTTTTAATTTTTAATTTTTAATTTTTAATTTTTAATTTTTAATTTTTAATTTTTAATTTTAATTTTTAATTTTTAATTTTAATTTTTAATTTTTAATTTTTAATTTTTAATTTTTAATTTTTAATTTTTAATTTTTAATTTTTAATTTTTAATTTTTAATTTTTAATTTTTAATTTTTAATTTTTAATTTTTAATTTTTAATTTTTAATTTTTAATTTTTAATTTTTAATTTTTAATTTTTAATTTTTAATTTTTAATTTTTAATTTTTAATTTTTTAATTTTTAATTTTTAATTTTTAATTTTTAATTTTTAATTTTTAATTTTTAATTTTTAATTTTTAATTTTTAATTTTTAATTTTTAATTTTTAATTTTTAATTTTTAATTTTTAATTTTTAATTTTTAGTTTTTAATTTTTCATTTTTAATTTTTAATTTTTAATTTTTAATTTTTAATTTTTTAATTTTTAATTTTAATTTTTAATTTTTAATTTTTAATTTTTAATTTTTAATTTTTAATTTTTAATGTTTAATTTTTAATTTTTAATTTTTAATTTTTAATTTTTAATTTTTAATTTTTAATTTTTAATTTTGAATTTTGAATTTTTAATTTTTAATTTTTAATTATTAATTATTAATTTTTAATTTTTAATTTTAATTTTTAATTTTTAAATTTAGTTTTTAGTTTTTAATTTGTAATTTGTAATTTTTAATTTTTAATTTTTATTTTAATTTTTAATTTTTAATTTTTAATTTTTAATTTTTAATTTTTAATTTTTAATTTTTTAATTTTTATTTTTTAATTTTTAATTTTTAATTTTAATTTTTAACTTTTAATTTTTAATTTTTAATTTATAATTTATAATTTATAATTTATAATTTATAATTTTTAATTTTAATTTTAATTTTTTATTTTTAATTTTTAATTTTTAATTTTTAATTTTTAATTTTTAATTTTTAATTTTTAATTTTTAATTTTAATTTTTAATTTTTAATTTTTAATTTTTAATTTTTAATTTTTAATTTTTAATTTTTAATTTTTAATTTTTAATTTTTAATTTTTAATTTTTAATTTTTAATTTTTAATTTTTAATTTTTAATTTTTAATTTTTTAATTTTTAATTTTTAATTTTTAATTTTTAATTTTTAATTTTTAATTTTTAATTTTTAATTTTTAATTTTTAATTTTTAATTTTTAATTTTTAATTTTTAATTTTTAATTTTTAATTTTTAATTTTAAATTTTTAATTTTAATTTTTAATTTTTAATTTTTAATTTTTAATTTTTAATTTTTAATTTTTAATTTTTAATTTTTAATTTTTAATTTTAATTTTTAATTTTTAATTTTTAATTTTTAATTTTTAATTTTTAATTTTTAATTTTTAATTTTTAATTTTTAATTTTTAATTTTTAATTTTTAATTTTTAATTTTTAATTTTTAATTTTTAATTTTTAATTTTTTAATTTTTAATTTTTAATTTTTAATTTTTAATTTTTAGTTTTAATTTTTAATTTTTAATTTTTAATTTTTAATTTTTTAATTTTTAATTTTTAATTTTTAATTTTTAATTTTTAATTTTTAATTTTTAATTTTAATTTTTAATTTTTAATTTTTAATTTTTAATTTTTAATTTTTAATGTTTAATTTTTAATGTTTAATTTTTAATTTTTAATTTTTAATTTTTAATTTTTAATTTTTAATTTTTAATTTTTAATTTTTAATTTTTAATTTTTAATTTTTAATTTTTAATTTTTAATTTTTAATTTTTAATTTTTAATTTTTAATTTTTAATTTTTAATTTTTAATTTTTAATTTTTAATTTTTAATTTTTAATTTTTAATTTTTAATTTTTAATTTTTAATTTTTAATTTTTAATTTTTAATTTTTAATTTTTAATTTTTAATTTTTAATTTTTAATTTTTAATTTTTAATTTTTAATTTTTAATTTTTAATTTTTAATTTTTAATTTTTAATTTTTAATTTTATAATTTATAATTTATAATTTTTAATTTATAATTTTAATTTTAATTTTAATTTTTTATTTTTAATTTTTAATTTTTAATTTTTAATATTTAATTTTTAATTTTTAATTTTTAATTTTTAATTTTTAATTTTAATTTTTAATTTTTAATTTTTAATTTTAATTTTTAATTTTTAATTTTTAATTTTAATTTTTAATTTTTAATTTTTAATTTTTAATTTTTAATTTAAATTTTAAATTTTAAATTTTAAATTTTAATTTTAATTTTAATTTTAATTTTTAATTTTAATTTTTAATTTTTAATTTTTAATTTTTAATTTTTAATTTTTAATTTTTAATTTTTAATTTTTAATTTTAATTTTTAATTTTTAATTTTTAATTTTTAATTTTAATTTTTAATTTTTAATTTTTAATTTTTAATTTTTAATTTTTA
>OY821517.1:205860289-205912789 GCA_963682025.1 Cordilura impudica | reverse complement strand
ATCAATTTATATATCTTCTGTGTGTTCAACAAATATTTATAATGAAATTTAATGAATTTTATTTAAAAAGTGGAATAGGGTTTACTCATAGAGGTGCATCTAGGTGCGGAAAGCTCTATGTCTGCTATTCACTTGGGAATAGCAAGAAGCGATTCCTCTAATGAATAACCTAAGCAGCTCACTACGCCCGGTTTGTTTTTAACCCACGTTTCCCTGGTAATGCCGCTCAAATCGCCGCTTGCCGGCAGCTAAAGTGAGGAGGCGGTCAAGTGAGTAGCCAGAATAGCATTAATGTTAGTGCATCTCGGGTAATTAGGTTGCAATAACTGAAACTCAATTGATTTTCTATCAGTCTGCCTAGAGGTTGTTGTCAACCCCAACGCTAGGATCAGATGCTGTGGTTCAATTAGCCGCACATCTTAAACTCAACAGATTATCGAAACAACAGTTGCTACAAGCTCCAATAGGAGTGATGTAATTATATTAGTTATAAGTACGTTAACTAAATTTAAAAAGTGTTGAATTCGCTCTTATAAAATAATTTATTAAATGAAAAAATTAAATTTCCTAGAATTTGCACTCGAGTATATTTGCTCAGCAAGTATATAAATATTTAACAGCTGGAACCTACGATTTGCTCTAGTTGGAACGCAAAAGGATATTTACCAAACAGGAACTCAGAATAAACATCACCAGCAATTAATCCAAATAGAAATGAGATGCTCAGAATTACTCGACGACTTTGTTAATTTAAAAAGCCCAAATCTATTAACATATGGCGGTAGCACATATGAATTCCATCCTAGGCCTCGTAAACATATACCGTTCAAAGTTTATGAATGATATAGCCAGGATCCCATATAATTGATCCAACTTTGTTGACAGTTCACGCAATGTAATCACGAAAATTAAGAACGTAATAGAGTTTGACGGTTCGGATTATCCGTATCAAAAATTCGTATTCGGTATCCAAAAATACTTGACCTAGACACTTTTATTACACCGATCGACTCATAATCACTTTCTCAATCGATTTAGCGATATCTGTCTGTCCGTCCATCCGTCAATTAATAGTCATTGCCATCATATATACTCAGGATCGGTCCATTTTTCACCCTATTCCCCATATAAATTGGTTTCTACTTGAGTTTGAAAATTTTTTTCAGGCTCAAGATCAAATGTTTTTACTTTAAAATAAAGTAAAATCAAATGTTTTTACTTTAAAATGAAGTAAAAAAAACATAAAATAAAGTAAAAACATTGGCACATTTGTTTCAAAAATTGATCTATTCTCTACACGACAGGTTATAAGCTGTTTCGGGAAGAGTCACCTACCCTCATCAGTAACCAAAAGCAGTAGATAGTTTGTTTGGTGAAAAGTTAATTCATATACCTTTGCTGTGAAACCAATTCAATGAGAATCCAAGCAAAGAGTTGTACTATTAAACCTTCCCCAATATAACAAACCAAATACAGAACATCTTTGAAACAAGTGTTTTTGTATATGTGCATGCTTTTGCCCACTACAATATACTTGTTGTTTTTTTCTTTAAAACAACTATTTGTTTTACTAAACTTACATTTAGCGTTATGGGCATGCCCTCCGTATTTTTTATTTGTTATTTTATATTTCTGTGGTAACAAGCGATAACCGCCTAGGTAGACTTAAGAATGGTTTAAGTTATGTTTGCTATCATATTCTACTAAAAACGCTTTATGTATACGTGAAATCTCCTTTTCTCTAACACTATTTATTAAAATGTTATTAAACATGCTGACCTAAGTCGTAATGAAGCCCCATTAAATTTATATAAAAAGTTATTTTTCTCGAAAGCATGATTTTCGACTTGGGCGGATAATGCTTGTGACCACAATTTATTTAATATAATAAGAATACCAGCTGTTTTTATATTCACCACACACGGTGCTGCCAGATTTTCGCATTTTGTTAATACCCAAACCGTATTTTTAAAAGGCCCAGAATAATATTTTATCGACACGGAATTTAGTGACTAAATTGTTCCTATAATTTGGCATAAAATGGATCCTGATTCCCAACTTATGCCATTAATGGAAGAACGTTTTTCCAGAATGTCAATTGACATATCTAATAACATTGCATTTAAAATAAAGGAGTCTGAGGAGCGTATATTAACTAAAATTGTCAACATTGAGAAAAAAAATATATTCCGTTTCCGACAGGGTCAGCAAGCTAGAACAAATTATTCCGCAAATTGTTGACCTTAAAAATGAAATTGATACCTTAAAGCGATCTTTGGACAAGCAAGAAAATACTAAAGTCGCTAATGAGATACGAATTCACGGCATTCCATACTATGAAAATGAAAACTTACAGACTACATTTATGAATATTTGTGAGACCATTAATGCAACTGTTCCAAATATAAGTAAAATAACTCTCTTCAAAATTCTCGAAATAATAGTAAAAATGATATCGTTATTGTTCCTACTATTGCCATAAAATTGTCATCAGCTCAGGAGAAAAATTATATTTTGAAGCAAGCTGCTGTTTTTCGTCGTAACTCTGAAGACCTTCTGCGCCTTTGTCATGCTGATTTTGATTCTAATGAACCATTCTATATAAATGAAGCTCTAACCAGATTTAACCACAATCTTCTTAAGGAAGCAATTAAGGTAAAACGGAAAAAACTACTCTCATCAGTTTACACTCGCCGTGGCCGTATTTATGCCAAAAGCTCTAAGTCCGATAGCGCGTTTTGTGTGGAGAATGTGCATTTTCTGGAAAATATCGAAACATCGAAAAACACACGTGACAACTTTCCAGTTTCTGTAGTAGAAGGGTTTCGCCAGTAATATTTTAAAATTTAAAACTGTCGTAATTATTTCCATAACCTATTTTTTTTTATTTATTTTTTTGATATCTTTTCCTTTTTATTATGCCTTTTTATTTTAATTTTTTTGAGTATTTCTTATTTGATGTTGATATTTGCTTAATACTTTATTATGACTTCTTCTAATATTCTGTCGAGTTCCAAATACAACACTCATTCTATGATTCGTATAATTGGTAAAAAAAAAAGGAAGGTTTAAAAATTTGTCACTTAAATGCTTAAAGTCTTTTTTGTAAATTTGATGAATTTCGATACATTTTTGAAAACTCAGGAATTGATGTAAATTGTATATCTGAAACATGGTTCAATCCGAATAAGATAAAAAACTTTCAGGTCGAAATAGACGGCTATGATTTATTTCGAGCTGATAGGAATACTGGTAAACGTGCTGGAGGCGTTGCAATGTATGTCAAGAAACAATTACGTTCTCGATTTGTTTGCAAATCTATCGATGAAGAATATGATTTTGTATTTATTGAACTTGCTTGTGATGTAAGCAAATGTCCTCATAGGTGTTTTATATAGGCCTAATGATTCACTAGATATTTCTTATAGTGATATTATTCTTTCTGGAGACCTAAATGGAAATTTGCTCATTGATTCTGATCTAATTTCACTTTTCCAACCGATTGGGCTTATAGCTGTAAACACTACTATCCCCACTCACTTCACTTCAATGAGTAGTACCCTTATTGACGTGTTCCTTGTCTCAGATATTAAATCACTACGTAGATCTGTTACTAGGGAAGTAAAGTTAGCTAAGCAACGCTATTATAGTCGTGTATTTTCAGAGGCTATGGATACTAAAAATATGTGGAAAGAGGTAAAGAAAATTGGTTATAAAGATGAAAGTGAATCGGTAAATCTTTCCACTTTTGAACTAAATGAATTGAATAGACAATTTACTTCAAATGACTCAACTCCTCTTCGTTCTGAATCTTATGCAAATCTACCAAATTGCAACCTGGATTCTTTATTTAGTTTTTCCTGCGTTAACCAGGAGGATGTTCTGGAAGCTTTTCTTTCCATAAAGTCAAAATCTATTGGTCTAGACGGTATGAATCCAATATTTATTAAAGCTATTTTACCACAGGTTTTACCCTATATCACTCATATTTTTAACACTATTTTTACAAAATCTATTTTCCCTGATTTGTGGAAAGGGGCAAAAGTAATTCCCTTGCCGAAATCTAATAAAGAATACAGGCCAATTTCCGTACTTCCTTTTCTTTCGAAAGTTTTCGAAAAAATTATGAGCAAACAAATGAATGAACATATATCCAATAATAATCTTTTATCATCTAAGCAATCTGGTTTTCACAGGAAAAGAGGGTGTATCACTACTTTAATTGATGTATCGGAAGATCTTCGTTATATCGTTGACAGTGCTAATATTGCTTTTTTGACTTTATTGGACCACTCTAAAGCTTTTGACTCAGTGGACCATGATATTCTTGTTAAAAAGCTTAAACATATTTTTGGTTATTCTGAAACCTCCTCTAAATTGATTAGCTCTTACCTTCGGAATAGAGAGCAAGTACTTGTCTCTAAAGACAAGTCGTCTACCTCTGCGTCTTTAAGTAGGGGTGTTTCGCAGGGGTCTATACTTGGCCCTCTTTTGTTTTCTATTTACATAAATGGTCTACCACGCGTAATTAATTCATGCCAAATGCACATGTACGCTGATGACGTTCAGTTATACACATCATGTAACGTACGAGATGTGGAAAATTGTGTACAGAACCTGAATACTGAACTGAACCACGTATTTGAATGGGCTAGGTTGAATTGTCTTACCTTAAATCCGAAAAAATCTCAGTGCCTTGTTATTTTTAAAAAGATATATGATACCACTTGTCTTCCAAAGTTATTATTAATGGAGTGGATATCGCCTACGTTGCGAATGCTAAAAACCTTGGAATGATTTTTAATAATACCCTAACGTGGAATGATCAAATTAACAAAGCTTCTGGAAAAGTTTATAGTATTCTCCGTAGTCTTTGGTCTTCTCAGTACTTCATACCGCAGAAAATTAGATTTGTTCTTGCAAAATCGTTTATCTTACCTACGCTTTTATATGGTTGTGAATTGTTGTCAGGTTGTGATAGTGCAGACATGGGTCAACTTACACGCGTCTTTAAAAGTGTGAGTATCTTACCTACGCTTTTATATGGTTGTGAATTGTTGTCAGGTTGTAATAGTGCAGACATGGGTAAACTTACACGCGTCTTTAAAAGTATGATAGTATCTCCGCTTTTCTAAATAAAATTTATGGCATTTCATTTGAAGACTATCTTAAATTTAGAACTTTACTTATGGTTCATAAAATTATTTTCACTAAAGAACCCGTTTACCTTTTCGAGCGATTACTATTTACAAGATCTAACCGTAATAACTGTCTTGTACCAATATTGTACAATAGACTAATACCCGAAAGACACTTTTTTGTAAATGGCATACGTCTTTGGAACTCGTTACATACTTTAAATAATCAACTTCACAAAATATCAAATACAACATCATATAAGAAAGAACTATTTATACTTTTTCTCAATTGATTTTTAATACTTCATTTTAATTTCTTTAGTTAATTTAATTTTAATTTCTATATAATTTTTACCTGCTGTGCAGGATATTTTTACACTTTATATTTACATTTTTATTTTATTTTTTATATATTTTATATTATATTTTATTTTATATTATTCTTCTAATTTTAATTATAAATTAAACTTACATACATTCTTCTTATTGAAAATTAATTTGTTATGACTAATGTTGTTTTATAAGATTTTAAATATTGTTACATTAGGATTTTCATTAATAAAGATTAATTAATATTGATTCGGTAGTTCTGAATTGCATTGTCGTGCAAATCCACACCACTCAAGCCCTTTTTCTAATTGTGTAACATAGCTGGCTAACCATACATGCCATATTTACCAGCTTCGGGGCTCTTTTTTGAAGGTGATGTTTTTTCCCATGTTGGATATTGTGCAAAGGCAAGACTTTGTCAAAATCTGTTGCCATGTCACCTCTTTGTTCTTCTGCTATATAAATAGCAATATTTTTGATGTGGCGTCAAACGAATAGTCATAATCACCCCTTAGTAATTGTTTACCGGTTTTCAATTCATCGGGTTTCGAATAATGAAAACCGGTATTCGGGGATACTAAAAACTCGGATATTTTGCAAGCTCTAGTCATTAATATGATAGCTAGAATCTAATTTTCTAATTCTTAAGAACGACACGTGGTTACATTTTTTTTAAATATTTAGGTCCATTAAGTTTATTCTACACCATTGAGAAAGTTTGTCAATATCTAACTGCGGTAAAAGATGATCATTAGGCTCTTTATTAGTCTTAAAAATTTTAGCATCATCTGCATTCATTATTACTTTAGAGTGCAAAATAATGGAGATCATTCATAAATAAGGTGAACAGTATGGGACCCAATTGATTTCCCTGTGGAACGCCAGAAGAGACCTCAATGAATTTTGATGTAACATCTCTGAACTTTACTTGTTGTGTTCTATTAAATAGACAGGAACCCAGTCACTTTAGGGCTGTAATACTATATCCAATAAATGATAATTTGTAAAGTAAACTGGTTAACTTTGTCAAATGCTTTACTAAAATCCATGTAAATTAGATCTGTTTGCATTTTATTTAAAAATCCATTATTAACCATATTGCTAAGTTCCAGGCTGTTAGTTGTTGTGGAACGGAAACCATTCTGACATCTAGATAACAGAGTAGATGTGATTAGCTATCAATTAAGATCTTTTCTAGAAGTTTGATATACTTCAAGTTTGCTTCCATTCTTAAAAAAGGAATTATAAAAGATTTTTTCCATTCGAGTGGTAATTTAATAGACTTATTAGAGATTGCAGTAATTGTACCGCACAAATTTTCAGCACAATTTTTGAGAAGGAAACTAAGTATTCCATCAGGACCAGAACTGAAAGAAGATTTTAATGTTTTAAAGTTTAATAAAACGGTATCATTGCTGATAAATAAAAATGTATACCCGACGAATGCGATAGATTAAAGGGTTACGGATTATTATCGTATGTATTTTTGGAATAAGTTGTGGCAAAGAAATCCGCGAATATATTGCAAATCAATGCGTCATCATTAGCAACACAGGATCTGAAATTCGGATATTTTATAAAATCAGGAGCTTGATAAATTTATAAACCGATTTAGGGTATATGACATATGCCCCAATTTATTAGTGATGCTGTATTCTGAGCGTGTGATGGAGTAATTTGTAAACTCAGTTGATGAGCCACACCATTTATACTTCTTGTAAAATTTATTTCTTTTATTTAGTTAGTTAATTGTTCCTTATTTCAAATTAATTTCTGTTTTTTTTTTATATTACAAAGTTTTAAAATCTAAATTTTATAACGTACGACTATGACATAATTTGGTCAGTCGTAAAAAGCTTATACGTAGTGGATAACAAATGGTGTTTTATGATGCATTTAAATTAATAATTAAATTCATTTATTAACATCTTCCTGTAACCTATCGCATTTATATATCTGTGTGACAAATCTTGAAAATTTTCTTTAAAATATAAATCAACTCATTTTCTGTTAAGGTAGATTTTTTAAAGTGTTGGTGTCTTATGTGTCTTAACCCCCTAATGAGCCAATTTTTGTTTTGGATGAAAAATTCAACATAAACTAATTTTGGGTCGAAGAACACGTATTTGAAGTCCAAAATTTGATATTTTACTTCCCTTTCGTTTAACGGGTCGATATACTGAACCCATCTTGAGGCGGTTCTGCGCAAATCGTGATAAATTTATTTTATATATTTTTAAATGTTTTTTTATTATATATATAAAAATATGATCCATTATTTCAATTTTGTATAAAAAACAAGAGTGATTCAAATAGTTAATGCTCCAAATATATTATAAGAAAAATACATAAAAATATTTTGTATAAAAAAGTATGAAACACTAAGGCTTTCGGTGGTGAAAATCAAAAAAACAAAATTCTGTTGTTGCGTTGCACAGAGTTAGCTTGCCTTTTTGCAAAATGCTTGTGTTTCTGACTTGCAGTTTGGCATTTTGCATTACTTTTATCCAGCTCGGTTCAGAAAAATGCACTACAGACAAGTTTCATCATAACGCACTTCTTTGCTGTCTCTTATTTGACGCTGTCGGAGAATTTTTACGGTCGCCCAAATTTGCGCCCCTTTTTTGCAGTCTGAGCCATATGTAGCGATTCGGCCACCTCTGCTTGAAAATCAGGAAGAGGAACTTTCTCGGCATCCTTATGGATTTGATGATATAGAATATATGGGTTCACAATTGCTAAATCTTGCAAATGGTAAAAAATTCTCTTGGTCAATTTTCTTGTTTTCATTTTAATGAGATAACGGTCACTGAGACCAGCCGTTAAGTCATCCCCACCCATGTGACGATTGTACTCATGGATTATTGGGACACTCGATTTCAAATTTGGTAAAAATTGGTTTAAAAAAAGGAATATAAAAATTTCATAATAGTTGGAAAGAATATACATATTTGTGTTTTGCTGGTATAGGTGACCATAAACTCTTGGGGTAAACTAATTTTTATATTGGAATTAATTTTCTAACTTTTAGCGCTTTATATACCAGCATGTTCGGCAGAGTCTATTGAGACAGTTAGGATATACAAAAAAGGTTTTCAAATCAGGTTATACCCGGAAGGTACGTATGTTAGGCCTATACTAGCCATCTGTAAAAATTACAAATCTAATTACGAAAATCTACATACATCTAACCAAAATAAAAAAATTTTGTTTGATGAAGCCATAAAAAAAATAACTCTAATTGCGCAGTCCTGCCTGTAGACGGTTTTAGAAAAACTGGCTCAATTAACTCTTCAAATTATTCCTCACATTTAGTTTTATTTTATGTGTCGAAAAATTTAACAAGCTACTAACCAATTATTTTTTTGAATCGATAGCACTTTATTTTATATTAATTTTTTATTTTATAATTAATTATTCACTTTTTCACTAAAATATGACTTTGTTCTCTTGTAGCTGCCAAGCAAAACCAGATAAAACAATAGAACGTAAGGAAAAAGTTTATAACGGAATATTCACTACAAAAAGAATAACAATTTTGTATTTTGAATTATTACTTTGTTTGTTATGACGAAATGTGTTATGTCCTTCTAGAGGCAGTTTTGTGCATTAGAGGGTTAATATGGACACTTGGCTATAAAAGGCAGGATATTTTCTAATAAAATTACATGCTAAATTAAGTCACATTTGGTTTTGAATATATAACTTATTGCTATTAAATTACTGTTTTCGAATTGAGGTTGCGGCTCTATTTCTTTGATTTTTAAACCAGTTATATAATATTTATTCATAAAAGTTCCCGATTCCACCTTGTTATTTTTCCTTGGGTTTTGCCGCAAGGCTTTCAAAGCGCTACAAGATTTTTCCCCTGCGTTGTAACAGCTAAAATTAAGCCATTTATTTTCTTTTATAAATAGGATTTCATTGTTGGGTTTGAGACATTTATAACTTCTACAAGATCTTACAAGTTCAGTATATCTTTCTGTGGCTTTTATAAATTAAGTTGTTGGTTGAATCTACTTTTGTAATTTTAATTTTTCCTCTCATCCCATTTCAGTTTTGATAGCAATTTCGTTGGATGTTCTAAATTTCTCCAATTTATATTCATCTTCAAATTTATTGGAATATGATCAGATCATATCTTGGTTTTTATCTTAAATAACCTTCAACGCTATTCAGATTATCATAGGCTGAAGCAGAAATATCATTGACTGATTCACCAACACCGCTTTTATAAGTGAAATTACTAAGTACATCATCTTTTCTACATCCATTTAATATATGCGAACCGAAGTCTTGACATAACTCAAGACTTTCTTTCATCAAAACCTGTTTTAAAAGTAGATTTTATAAGTTCATGTAATGGTTGTTGGGGTTTTCCACATCATCATTTATTAAAAATCTCCTCACGTCTTCAAAATTTTCCAAGTGGCTGCTCTAAGGTATTTTTAGTATTGGTTTAAAATTTTTTATTCCATAGTGGGCCTTTATTACTGGTGTATGGACTAACAACAGTTATTCAAAAATTTCACTGGCTCTAAATAAAATAAGCATAAAAAGTAATTATTATTTTATTTTATTTTATTTTATTTATTATTATTATTTTCTGAACTTGAAATTTCCGCTAAAGTCAACAGTCTCTCAATTTCCCGAAATCTACCCCAAATGTATGGTATGCGTTACTTGTTATTTTTTTAAAATAAATATGGATCTGCTCCTTTTCGATAGAACCGATTTAAATTGTAGACACATTTTCTTTCTTCTTTTCCATAATACGAAAGTTAGTTACTATATGCATCGATACGTTAGATGAGCAGGATGATTGTTTCTTATGGTGTCCTCTTAATAATGCTGCTGCTGGGGCTGATTTTTATATGTCCACACAAACACGTACGACATACAGACTGCATGTAAACCTCGTCCACATGTTCAGACATTCAATAGCAAAGCAAACTCTTGATGGGCAAAGTCCAAACATGTTGGTGCCAATATTGGTGGGATGTTAGAGAGAAGATGAGTGTTTAGAAGGCATTTAATAAACAACAAAAAAACAAAAATAAAAATGAAGAAACAGAATAAAACTACGTATACAAATGTGTATTTATCTATACCTACGTAGGTGTGTGTGTGTTGGTTCGCTAACAAAACACTGTGGATCAAATTCAGGTTAGCAAAAGTTAGGTCGATTCTGAGAGTGAGGGGTGAAAATAGAGGCTAAATTAGAAGACCCGTATCGCGGCGTTTGTTTATGTTAGTTCGATTTTTTTTTAATCGACCTTCTAACTCTGCAGTCAAATGCCGATTTTCAGCATATTGTTTATATGGTTTTTTGGCTATACCTCATCGACTAATTGATATTTTTTAAATCTGTAAAGGCCAAATTATTGCTAGGGACCTGTGCAACAACAAAAATTTTTAAAAAAATTGATTTAGGAAATTTTTGTGGTGCTTATGAAGCAAAATGTTGGAAAAATTATTTTTTTTTTCATGCTTTTTGAAAATATTTTCCACAAAACTAAGTCTTTTTTGCTTTCTGTTTGATCTGTAATATGCTTCTCAGTTTCTTCGATAAATTTCATTTGAAAAGAAAATGGTCTTAGTCGATAATTTGCGTTAAAAATCCCAAAACCATTAAATAAATAGCGATTTAGGTAGAAGTAATAAAAAAAGGGAAGTTCCAAGAATTAGGAATTAGTAAAACAACTTTTTTGTTTTCAACCATCGCACAGGTAGCGATTTTTTTTTATTTCGTACAAGCGAACTAATTTAAACAATGAAGATTCAGTTAAGACTCGAAACTCAGCCGAAGCTGATGTCTTTTAATTTTCGCTCGGTCGTGATAAAATTTGCTATTAATTTTTTTTGGAACTTATTTCATTTTGTGAGTGATTTAAGTTAAGTGCATCGGTTTCATAAAAATAACAAAAAAAAAACATTGTAATATATATTGTATTAAAAATGACGGAACCAAAATGTAAAATGGACCATTTTTGCAATGTTTGTGGAAGTTTCATAGCAAGCGATGAAAAATGTGGCAATGCGAGTGATTTTTTTTTTGGAAGCCTATAAACAATATTTCTCGCAAGAGTTTATCACTGACGTAAACTATGCCCCTAAAAAAGTTTGCTTTAATTGCTATTCAACTCTTATGCAATGGAAAAGTGAAAAGAAGCAAGCTATGCCTTTTCGTATATCAATGATGTGGTTAGACAACAGCCCGCATCAAGAAGAAAATTGCTACTACCATAAAACTTTGAATAGAAGGAAAGCAAAGAATAAGACTTATGTAGCAGTGCCAAGTGTCCAATTATCATTACCGCACTCAGAATTCGTTCCAGTACCAACATACCGAAGTATTGATCTTCAAACAGATATCAGTACTACAACTGCTACATCCATGGATTTCTTCTCAGAATACGAACCTGTTGAAGCTACATCCTATGAAACAGCAAAGGACCCAATCCTAGTCAGACAAAACCAATTGGATGGAATTGTTGCAAATTTTTGTTTGACTCAGAAAAAATCGGAACTACTGGCTTCATTTTTGAAAGGAAATAATTTGCTGGCGAAAGGTACCAAGGTAACAGCATATCGAAAACGCCAAAAAGAGTTAGAAAAGTTCTTCAATGTGAATGATGCAAAAAATTTCGCTTATTGCAACGATATTGAAAAGTTAATGGAGACGATAGGGTTAACCTATAAAAAAGATGATTGGCGTTTATTCATCGATAGTTCACTAATCAGCTTAAAAGTTGTGCTTTTGCACAAGACAAATAGAATGTCTTCTGTTCCAATTGCGTATAGCACTGACACTAGTGAAAATTTCGATAATTTGAAACACATTCTGGAAGTAGTCAAATATAACGAACACCAGTGGCGCATTTGCTGCGACCTCAAAATAGTTTCATTGATTACAGGCTTAACAGCATCTGGCCGCCCAAAATACCCGTGTTTTTTGTGCGATTGGGATTCACGATACGGAGAAGGTATTAAAGGAAGAAACCAGTACAAACAGCATAACTGGAATAGTCGCATTGGACGGAAATGGCCTAGAGCCAATAGCCTACATGAAAGTCTTGTTCCTGAAATGAAAATTTTGTTGCCGTTGCTCCACATTAAACTTGGCATTGCTAAAAAAATTTTGAAATGTATTGCAATAAGACGAACAGTATTCAATCGCTTAAAAGATATTTTTCCAAGACTAAGTAACGCCAAAATTCAGGAAGGGGTTGTTAATGGTCCCGACATACGGAAACTAATGAGTCGTCAAGATTTTGACCAAGTTCTGACAGACCGAGAATTAAATGCATGGCTCGCATTGAAAGCAGTCATTAAAGAACTTTTACTTCTACCTAAATTTATTGAAGAAACTGAGAAGCACATTATAGATCAAACAGAAAGCAAAAAAGACTTAGTTTTGTGGAAAATATTTTCAAAAAGCATGAAAAAAAATAATTTTTCAACATCCAACATTTTGCTTCATAAGCACCACAAAAATTTTCTAAATCAATTTTTTAAAAATTTTTATTGTTGCACAGGTCTCTGGCAATAATTTGGCTTTTACAGATTGAAAAAATAGCAATTAGTCGACGAGTTATAGCCAAAAAACCATATAAACAATATGCTGAAAATCGGCATTTGACTGCAAAGTTCGAAGGTCGATTAAAAAAAAATTCAAACTAACATAAACAAACGCCGCGATACGGGTCTTCTAATTTAGCGTCTATTTTCACCCCTCACTCTCAGAATCGACCTAACTTTTGCTAACCTGAATTTGTTCCACAGTGTAATTGTACGTACGGCAAGGCAAACACAATGAAAGAAAGAAAATATTGGCAAAGGGTCGGTCCATTTGACGTTAAAGATGTTAAATTCAGTTCGCGAGTAGCCGTTGACACTTTGCCGCATTTTGTCATTTTCGTTTAGTCTTTTATGCGCTGAACCTAACATTCGCATGTTTTAGACAAGTCATCGACTAAGAAATTATATATTATTGCGAGTTTGGTAGTTTTCCTTTTTTGACGTTGTTTTGTTTCCATAACAGACATCATGAATACCACAAACTCATACATGTAAACTGTACATACATACAGATACATATGTGAACACACATACAAGTAGAACTTAAGTTCTCCCTCAAGTCATCTGCTGGCAATATTTCGGAGATGTTCCAATACGCAATATATAGACATAGTTTTGACAAATTAGGCCGATACTAATGCGGTAGTATACGAGTTATTTACTTAATAATGTGGAAGAGTTTCATATTTTTTTTTTGTTTTGGCAAGACAATTGCATGACCAAAATACAATAACATCCAAGAGGAATTAACGCAGAACATAGTCTATGCTAAGGGACGATAAATGATATTTTCGCAAAAATTAATTCACTTAGATGTATCACTCATACCTATATCACTTGTACGATCACTTGCAAATACAACTAAAGATAATGTGTACATTTATTTTGTAATTTGCGATTATAAAGCAATTAATTGTATTATGAAAAAAGGTGGTACTGCTATATATATACCACCAGCTTCTAACAACTATGTGAAACAAATTCCGGTATGTGAAACAAAACTCAAAAATAAAGTCGAAACACAAAGATTAGCTGAGAAATATTTATAGATAGTTTTTTTTTGTCCAATTGCATATACTATTGGTCAACAAAAATTAGACTGAACCCTCAAATCTCATTTATTGAGGTTTTACAACATTACCTTAATACAATAGTTGGATGTATAAATTGCTTTGGTAATTCTACAGTGCGTTCATAAATGATAACACATGTGGTAACCTGTGAATCAATGTTCTATAAAATTTGAACTGTGCATGCAATAATTATCACATCTTTCTGGAATCTATAATATTAATAGGCAAAGCGATTTCATGCGACCTATGTCAGTTTGTCAGTTTTAATCCTATTTTGACCAAACATCCCTCATTTGAAAGGTATTTCTTTTTAGTGTGCTACTAACACATACATAAAATTATACAATGCTGTGTGTGTTTTTATTAAATTTGTTAATGTGTTTGCAAAAATCCCTGTAGTGAATTGAAAAATAAGCGTTGGATTGTAAATTGGCTAAAATTCATTAGCATACCTTTAGGGTCTTTATTGAATGAAAAAATAAAATTTCCTAGAATTTGCACTCGAATTTCGAGGGCTGGAATCTGCTAGTTTATATTTATATGTATTCTTTCCAAAAATAAACTTATATTAAACAAAACTTCGATTAATTAGAAATACCGTTATTAAAATCTCTTACGTCGCAATACCTAGCATATTAAAGCGTTCAAATTGTATAGCACAATTGAAAAATATTCCAAATTATGGCGAAAATTAAACCAGTGATACAAAAAAAGTGGAATGAAAGCGAGCACCGACTTATTTTGAATATAGCAAACAAAGCTGTACCCAACTTGCTGGATGCGTTTCCAACAAAGTGTGTAAAATGACCATTTGGAATATTCTTAACTCTTCCAAACACAGATTACCAACGGTGCTATCATTTATGAACGCATTGTATAATGGCTTTTTTTATTTTTTTTTGCTACTAACATCCCGTTATTAAATGAATTTCAAACGTATTTCCAGCAAAATATTTAAAACTGTTTGTTAAGAACACCATCCGAATTAGTTTCTAAATTTATTTTTTTATTTTATTTTTTTTATCTATTTGGTTTCCTGCACAACAAGACTAAGAGTCTTATAATTAAGGTACGGTACAATTATAATTTTAATTTTTAAGAACAACGGCACAAAATCGGGACCGCTGGCGATCAGCTGTTATTGGCGCCCTATGCTCCAATGGGAGTTAGAGGAACATATATATATATATATTCAGAGACCAAACTTGTATGCCTTATTTGAATTATAGAATTATTTCTTCTTGAATTAGAAAAGGATATCCGATTAAACTGATATGTAGGCTCACGTGTAGATATAATCTTATGCATTAGTATCAATTATCGTATCTTCAAGAGATCGCAAAAATTCACACCGTAAAGTTTTCGTGCATACGGTGTTATGTGGGATGACCTTTTCAAATTATAGACGTATCTTAATATAGAATTAAACGTAGTTGTTAATTTCCCAGAGCTAATAGAATCACAGCGAGCAAATAGTTCGCATCCGTACAACAAAGTTGGAATTAGATAGGTTTTTGCAAGTAGAACTCGTACATGGACTGGTGTAAGATGTTGAGTTTTCCACAGTGATCGAAGCATAGAATACGTCTTTCCCGAAGCGACATTTATATGATCAGACCATGTGAGAGTTTTATTGAAAATAATTCCAAGATACATATTTAGTTTTTTGTATAATTTCAATAATTAGAGGGTTAAGAATAATATCTGCTA
The DNA here is from genome assembly GCA_963682025.1 of Cordilura impudica. Classification (NCBI taxonomy): domain Eukaryota; kingdom Metazoa; phylum Arthropoda; class Insecta; order Diptera; family Scathophagidae; genus Cordilura; species Cordilura impudica. Next base: position 205,896,957 of record OY821517.1, on the reverse strand, counting down.
TAGCAAGAGGAGGCGCAGATCTTCGAGTTATAATGATGCATTTAGACTTTGAAGCAGTGGTCGGAAAACACATACCATCATATTTTTCTTTGTGTAAGTAAGTAAGTAAAACTTTATTGAGACTTTTTAACAATGTGTAGAGATACAAAGGGACCGTATCATAAAAAAAGTATAACTTAGAACTATAGTAGTTTTATTCTAATTCAGAATGAATGGATAAGCTACTTGCTACAAATTGAGAGTGAATGTATAAGGTACTTCTTCTGTTAAAAAAAAGGTAAGCATAATGTTTGCTCACGACATTAACAGTAATATACAGAGATTTCTGTTAAATAAAACTTAAAAAAATAGATAACAATTAAACAATTAAGACTGCACCGATAGTGGTGAGTCGTAAATAAAAACATCAATAAAATCCCAATGGATTTTATATAAAAACATCGAATTGTGCTATATATAGCAGGTACATATGTTCAAAAAATAATAATAAAAATTGTATAATATAGATGATTATAACTAATGTAGGTATCACATATTATGTTTTTCTTTTAGCCCCTATGGGAGCCAGGTGTAGTCTTTTCAAAAAATTTCGGCAAAGCCCTGCTGGGGATGGAATCATCTAGAACTTCCCCCAGAACACCAATGGGGGAGAGGTAAACGGAGTTATTCCAGTTGAACGTTTTTTCAAATATAAATATATCTTTGAGGAGGCTATTATCATGATGCTCAAGACTTTCGGCAAATTTCCTTTGTAGAGAAAGAGCATATGAGCAGATTGGAACCACCGCTGAGTTTTCATAGATGGAGGCGTTGGGGTAGCGCTTTGTTTCCGTTTTTAAATTCATATTTATGATACCTCTTTCAAAAATTTCCATTTCCAAAGCAACTCTGGGTGAAATAGTGAAGCATATAGGAAACGCGTACAGTAACACTGATCTAATGGCAACTTTATAGATCAGTAGCTCTGTTTTCCTTGGTAGATACTTGCTATTCAGTAGTCTGGAGAACATAAAGGCTATTTTTTTTGACTTTGTCAATATTAATCTAGCATGCTTATTAAATTTGAACAGCTTGTCGAAATTTACTCCTAGGTATTTTATATTAGTTTTGACTGGTATTTCAGTGCCTTCAAGAGCTAAAGTAAGCATTTTGCTCTCTGGAACAACTTGTCTTGGACATTTTCCAGATGCATTTCTTAAGCATATTGCCTCAGGTTTTGCTGGATTTACATGAATACCCTAATTTTTATAGTATTCATTGATGACGTGAAGATGTAAAGACGATCTTTCAGTTGCTCTTATAGGAGATGTAACGTGAGAAAAGATGAGACAGTCATCTGCATATAAAAAAGCCTTTGAGTCAGTTGTTTCTTGTGGGAAATCATGCAGGAAAATATTAAACAGATTTGGAGCTAATACACTGCCCTGGGGTACACCACTATTTACTGGGCCTAAATCCGAGCACAAATTGTTGATTTGGATACGGAATTATCTCTCATGTAAATAACTTTTTAAAAGTTTTATTAAAAACGGATCAACGCCAAGTTCAACCAATTAGTATAAGATACCTTTATGATATACTGTATCAAAAGCTTTCTGAATGTCAAGGGAGATTGCCACTGTGCAGACCTGATTTCTTAGATTTCTTGTAACATCGTTGTGAAATTTTAAAAGTGAATGAGTGGTTGAATGGAATTGTCCAAAGCCAAATTGGAAACTTGACAATGGATGAATTACAAAGTCATTTTCCAGTTTTTCTTTAATGATGTGTTCTAAAATTTTTCCGAAATTTGAGAGCAGGGATGTAGGTCGAAACTCATCCAGTTTCATACTTTCATTTTTTTTTCTTAATGGGAAATATTTTTGCTTTTTTTCCAATCAGATGGAAAATATCCGTTATTTTTACAGTTGTTGTATATAATCCTTAAAAATTCAAATGCTGCCCGAGGAAGTTTTTTATAATATAGTTGGATATTTCATCAATTCCAGATGATTTTTTGTTGTTAATTTTTCCAATTATATTTAAAACAGCGTCAACCTTAGTAAAATGATACATATCGTCATTGTTTGGAGAGTTAAAATCGCAATCAAAAGATTAAATGGATCCAGGAGTGTTTACAATGCTATCAGTAACTCGTTCATCAATCCCAGCAATGACTGCTGCCGGAATTTTCTCATCATACACAGAACAATTGTATTCACGAAACAGTTCACACCTTTTATTATCATCTGTGATTGTGACGCCATTAACTAAAATTTTCGCACAAAAGACTTTTTTTTCCAATTATTTTGGAAATATCGTTGAAGGCTGTTGGTCCTGGCTTTATTTTTTTCAAGCGTTCACTAAATATATCAGCTTGCTCTATGTTCATCATCTCTTTAATTATAATTTTAAGTAGTTGAATCTGCTGGATGTTGTACTCGGGACTAAGTCTATTACCATTTCTATGGTAAATTTTCTTTAAATCCCTTTGCCATCTATATACTAAGGAAGTATTTCTTAATTTTATCCGAAATAAAAATCTTCCTTTTCAGCTCAATCTTTTCTGAGTGGGAGTTTGTTAAAGAATTTACAGTTGACGAAAATTCCTTAATCAATTCGTCAATTTCAATATTTCGCAGGTTTCGATCTTCTGGTGGCATTATTCCCATTATTGATGCTTTCAAGTCGTTATGGAGTTCAACCCAATTAGTATTCCTAAATGATCTAAAATATCTTGGACTTCTCCATATAAATTCAAAATGGTCGAGTCGAAGATCCATTTTAATTGGAAAGTGATCCGAGAACGTTGGAAGATTTGAAATTGTGCAGTTGGAAAGATCAGTATTTATAAAATTTGAGTCAATTAAAAAGTGATCCAAAAATGAGGAACCATTTGGGACGACGGAGAGATGTCAGATAACCGCGTCACTTCCAATGTATGATCTAATAGCCAACTGTGCAAAGATTTTCCATTTGGGTTCTCGAATTGATCGCCCCAGGCTGGGTTTTTTGCGTTCAGATCAACTCCAAAAATAAAGCCATCAAAATTTCTGGAAAATCTTAAGATTTCATTTAATCCCTCATTAATGTTATATGTTGGAAAATTGCAAGGGATGTAAACGAAACCAAACAGCATTCTCTTGCAAGAACTATTTATTTTAAGAGTAATTTGTGTAAAAGTATCAAAAGAGTGTACATCCTCGATATTTAGACGATTATATTCAATGGTGTTTTTTATTAGTAAGCCTACTCCAATGCGGGAATAATCGTAGATAAAATAGTATCCATTAATTTGGACCCTATTATTTTTCCTTAGATGACATTCTTTTATAAAGCAGATATTAATTTTGTTGTGTATAAGGGTGTTTAAAAGATCTACGCGTCGACTTTTATCCACAAGTGAGCGCACATAAAAAATCATTATTTTTAAATGTTTAGGGGCCATAAGAATTTTTGACTTTGTTTAAAAGACGCAAAAATTCAATTTTTGCTCCACTTTTTGACATATTTTTGTAATTTTCCAGAAATTTTTGTATTTCAAACTCTAGGGATAACTCCTCTGGATCCATGAAATATTTTGCTAAACTCAGAAATTCATCTACTATGGCAGGTTTGTTATTTGATTTAGCAGGAACAGAATCTTGTGGTTTAAAAAAACTGGCGAAAGATTGACTATTGTTAACTCTTGAAGTGTTTATTACTTTCTTAACGTTATTTGTGGCAACTTGAATCTTTTCTCGTTCTTCATTAATGCGAGCTTTTTTGTCAGCTACATATTTACGATATGCAGTACAGCCTCTCCAGTTGGCTGGATGACCAGCCTGTCCACAATTCACACAGGAAGGTTGCGAGTCATCTTGGCCAGTCCATTCACATTTTCCCGGTTCGTGTATTTTGTCACACTTAACACATTTGAACTCACGATTGCAATTCCGGGCAATATGTCCCCACTTTTGGCAATTTCTACACTGGATCTCTTATTTTATATATTTTATATATATATACAAAAAAAAAAATTAAAAATTAAAATTTCCGCCAAAAGATGTGTATACTTCAAGCGTCTCTCTACCAATCCCCTTTATGTGAGTGAGCTGCAATCTCTCTCTTACTCAATGCACTTAGAGAAACTTATATTTAAAGTAAGAAAATGTACTTTAATAAAAATTAATTACCTATTTTATGCGAACAAGATCCTGAATCTGTTTGACGATTTCTAGTTTTATTTTTAATTAATTTTAACTAGGAAAATGAAGACTCACATATATGTGTTGACCCAAATATCGAATATAATTGAAGCATTTTATTCTTTTAATTCAGATATGAAGCTTCATTAATATTTTTCCGAAGCTCAATACCAGTTTGACATCAACACTTTGCTTTTCAATATTACATGACAAAAGATTATTATGTCATTAAATATATTTTCTATTTGATCAAATATATTAAAACTCATACTGTACTTTACTAGTAAAGTTTCCAATATATTAACGTATTAATTTCATTTTCTCAAATTATATGGAAATATATTAAAAACTTCAGGTGTTCTTGATAAACTAATTTTCCTTACAATGCGTTATTAATAGTTCAATTTTTTTTTATAAACTGCGAAAACTAGAACAATAATAGTTTTATTTTATTATTAAACAAGAATTAACATTCAAAATTTTCATTTATTCTCTCAGTGCAGCTGAAACACAAAGCGTCAAACCAACCACTTCGTTCGAATGCTCATACGAGCCCGATTGATTTTTTTAAATTTTGTTTAATATGTGAGCGCATGTAGGTGTGAGACCAAAAACGCCGCGTAGTGGTTTTGCCGACCACTGCTTTGAAGGATTGAGACATAACCCAGTTGCCATAGCCCATAAATGAATTCGTTTAAGATCTACATTTAGGTTCGCAACACAGTTACTTAGTTCATCGAAACGACTACAAACGTAAAGTTGCACATCATCAGCATACATATGAACTTTACAATACGAAAGTTGCCAAGGCAAATCCTTTATATATATAGTAAAAAGAGGCGGTCCTAGAATCGTGGCGTGAACGTGTTGTTGTCCATTTTCTAAATAAGACGATATAAGACGAGTTGCGGAAGGAGGGAAACCAAAAAAGTTATTAGCTTCATGCAGAGTATTTCATGATTCACAGTATCAAATGCCTTCGAATGATCTAAGATCACTAGAAATGCAATGATACCACTATCAATATGCCCACGAATATCTTCAGACATATCAACGAGTGCAGTTATGCAGCTATGTTTAGGACGAAAGCCTGATTGTCTGTCTGAGAGTAGGCTCTTATTCTTGACATGTTTTCTAATTTGCTGATGCAATAACCTTTGAAGCACTTTAGACAAGTATGGTCGGATAACAATGGCACGATATTCTTTATTTGATTTAGGAATGGGTAAAATTTTAGCATATTTCCAACTTTGAGGAAATACACTTTTTATGATAATAGTGTTAAAAATATGGGTAATTTGAGGTAGCAGTTGAGGGATTATTTCCTTTAAGAATCTGCGATGTAGGTTATCAGAACCAACAGCATTATATTTCACAGCTTGGCATCTGAAGAGTACTTCCAGTTGGTTTACGCATTGAAAACAAAAAGCATTTTCCGATAAAGTTGAACAAATATCAGAATTGCGGGTATAATATCCATCGTTTAAAATTAATAAAAAAAAAATTCATGAAATCAAAGAATGTCGGACTTCCAAACATATTATTCGCGTTTTCAAAGAAGATGACTTGACTCAGTTAACCAACTTAAATATACGGGAATACTGAATAAACCACAGAGAATACCAACATATATAATACTGCGGTATGAAATGAAGCCTAGGACGTAAGGCCCCAAAGAGAAAATGAAATAAAAACTTTTTGAGTGTAAAGCGGTTGAAACCATGAAACTCTAAATTCGGTGATATTAAATTATTGGAGTAGAAAAAAAATTTCTTATGGAATGTATTTTTTATTTTTAAAGCACTATTTTTATACAACAAAATTATCTAAGTATGTAAATAATGATCAGCATCCCAGAAGTTTTGCACGCGTATAAACCAAATTTACAGTTTTTCTTATTACTTGTTCGAAATCAGTTATAAATGTATATGGATCCATATCAAATATATTTTCTTTAATATATACTTCATATCTTTTTTTTATCTATTAGAACAAAAAATAGTGGAAAAATCTTAAGCCAAAAATTAGGCTGCCATATTAGTTGTTATATATATTACTAAAAGCTGTTTAAAACATCCTTGTGGAACAATTTTATACGTTGCATCCATTAAATGCGTTCATTTTGCGGTTGGAATATTTTCCTTTACTAAATCAATTATTTATAACGATGAAAACAGAAAAAAAAAGAATATTTTTCCTCTGTTATTCAGGCAGTAAAGAAGTGCCTTGGGTTTGCGTCATCTTTGGTTATACCAAAATCTTCCAAACATTTTCAAAATTGAAAGCTTCAATTTATTGAACCGAATTTTTGGGTGACGTAACTACACTTTTGCTTATAACATACTGTAATCCCCTTCATCCGGTCTTGATTTCTAAATAAAAATATTTAAAAAAAAATTAATTTAAACATAATTGGTCTTACCTTCTATAAGTGTGCCTAAAAGAAGCTCTAGTAGAGCTCATCGCAGTGCAATCGCCTCCTAACGCATCACCAATATTCTGCCCGTTGAGCTTTATTTGATTTAAAGCCTTCAACTCATTATAGCCTGCTTCTTCATTCACGTGAATTTGTTCCATATAGTTTTTAGCTAATACACACATTCCACCAGGAAGCGAATTAACTCTCGATTTGCATGTTTTTTACCTACACTAATACTTTTTTGTGTAACTATATATCGATTTTTTTTAATATCACCTTTTGGTTCGCGACTTAATCTCACAAACTGATTGCTTAGTAACTATTATTTAACATGAATTTCTTAAGAATTTCGATTTAAGAGAAAATGAAATAACACCCCAAAAATAATATTTGGATATTGTTTCATTTTTGAAAATTGTGAAATAAGACCACAATATCGTCGTTGTTGTATTATTAACAATTGTTTTTGATCTCATTTCAATTTCGTTTTGGGGCCTTATTTCCTGGGGCTATATTTAACATATTAAATGTGTTAAAATAATGTGTTAAATACAATCGCCCATTTCTTAGTTTGAAACTAATTTTGTCATTTGAGAAGTATTGCAAAGAGCTATTTGATGATGTATCAGACATGCAAGATCATGTATTATCTTAATGTGGGCAAATTTAAAGATAATTTCGCAACATTGAAGAAGAGAAACGTATGGGTTCTTTTTATAAAACGAAACTTTTGAAATTTTTATGAAAAAATTTGTCGGGATAAAAACTATTAATTTTTAATACAAAGTTAAAACGATTCTTTTTATAAATGCCACCTTTCAACCTACTAGTTAATTTGTAAATGCTTTGTTGTTATAGCAGAAAATATAAAAGTCGTTTTGATTTACTTATAATAATTTTATTTCATTAGTTTAACCACGATCTCATTTTCTAAACAGATAACACAGCTAACAAAAAAAAAAAATAATTGATTTTTCCCCCATTTTTCAACCACTATATATCAGGTTAGTGAGCTTAAAAACATTGATCCTCCTAATTATTCCGGGTGGTGTACTTGCCTTTTTTTTCATCAAGAAGAAATGATACACTGTCGATAACCAATGCAGTAATCCCCATCCCCCTCAAGTCAAAATTATGCGCATTTGTTTCACAGAAGAAAAAAGAAAAATTATTCCAATGACACTATTTATATTTCCTAGAATTTCGATTATAATTTAAACCATTTTTTAAAGTGTACATTGGGCCAACCCGAATTGAGCTTTTTTGCGAAATCATCTTCATATTGCATCGTTGGAAAAAGTATTATAAATCTTCTTGGTGCAATTTTGATCTACAACTACCCTACAAATTGTACACTAACAACGAATCTTTTGAGATAAACGTTAAGTATTTCATAATTCAGGATACCCTAATGTGCATACATACTCTATATTTTACATATATAACCTCGTGATTGTACTTTCGCGAAATCCATACATGTCTACATTCCATAAAAATTAATTTCAATGCTACCCAAACTACCCATCGTTATTCAATCTGATGTGTGTGTGTGACTGGTACGGATACTAGCATTGGAAACTACTTGAAAGCTGTTTCGAGGAATATTCAAATCGTTGTGACGTGAACCATAAGTATATAGCACATATACACTCAAACAATAATGACTAGAATACATATGCAAGGACTGGCATTTACAGATGGACAAACAACATTAGAGAACAACTTAACAGACAATGCAAAATGACCAACAGTGTAACGAAACTATGTTGTTCGGAACAAAAATAAAATGCAATCTTACTGAGAAATAAAAATTGTTTTACCTTTTCCAAAAAATTTTAATTAAGTATAACTTTAAGACAAATGTTCAGACACGCAAACCTAAAAACTATGATAAATGATGGATTTTAATAGTTTCCGCCGCACCAATTACATTGAAATGCGACATATAATAATACTAGTTGTAATGTAAAAACACAATAAATCCTGATATTTATAGCAACACAATGGTTCAAAATTTGATTGTAACTGGAAAAATTTGTTACTGACATTTTTTTACGTTTTATGGTTCGCAAAACTAAAAAGATTTTTAACAAATATTGGAGAAATATTTATGGAGATGCATTAAAGTTCAGATATGGCGAAGAAGAATCTAGAATGATCAAATAACAACGTATCACCCTTTGCGCAAAATGTGCCATTAAAGACGTGCAAGACATTTTCTACCCTTTGTAAACAACATACACTTTAAACGTTAAGTTTTTATTTGCAACAACAATTACAGACCTATATCCATGCTATCAGTTATTGAGAAAATTATTGAGGAAGTTGTTGTACGAAGAATTACTAAGTTCACAGAAAAATTTTAAATTCTTAATCCGAGTAAAATCAAAAAGGTAAAAATATTAACAAACTACTAGGAGAGTTTTCTAATTATGTCAATGCCTGTCTGAGCAAAAATACACACTGCCTTGCATTATTTATAGACTTTAGCAAAATCTTTGACACCCTTTCGCATGATAAACTAATTCAAACTTTAGAAAGAAACGGAATTCGTGGAAGTTGTTTAGCGTGGTTTAAAAGTTATCATAACTATAGAACATATCGAGTAAAAATAAATAATAACTTTATTGCTGAAATACCATTATCTCATGGAGTACCCCAAGTCTCAAAGCTAGGCCCAATATTATACATTATATACGCCAATGAAATGATTAACATACTAAAAAATAGCAAAATATTTGCATATGCTGAAGACACTGCTATTATTATCTCGCATAAAAATATTAATACAGCAACTCAAATTATTCAGAGTCAACTAGATATTTTAGTAAAAAGTTGTAATGATAATGGACTAGTGATTAACGCTACAAAAACGAAAGAAATATATATATAAAACCTCAACATCTTAGGTACGAAAATGTCGTGCTTAAACTCCACGGACAAGAATGCCTTCATAAAAACACAAGCAACTACTTGGACAGTAATGATGACTGCAATATTTTTATAGAACTGGTAAATACTTATAAATACCTTGGTGTATACGTAGCCCAAAATTTTAAGTGGAAAACTCACATTGAAAACGTCCAGAAAAATTACGCAAAACCGCATATATGTTTTTCCATTTAAGTAATTGCTCAACTTTTGAGGTCCAAAAAAAAGCATACATTTCTTTAGCCGAATATTATATTCATGAAATAACAGCTTGGGGAAATGCAACATACTGCAGAAATCTACAACTCACTCAAAATAGCCTACTGAAAATAATCTGGAAAAATCAATTATATCTAAACAACAACACAGGCAGAAGCAATATCGAAAACAACAATTTAGTAAACAACAACGTTAACCACACTACAGTCGCCCACAACAATGCCGTAAATACCAACAATAATATTGTAAACAGCAACAGCGTTATCAACAATGCCAACTATCACAACGCCAACTATCACAACGCCAGCAATAACATCGTCAATATCAGCAACATCACCAACATTATCACAAACGACATCAGCAACATCAACATTATCACAAACAACAACAGCTTCAACCGCAGCATCTGTAACGACGAGTTTCCTCTGGTTGCTGGGGTAAGCTAGCGGGAATGGGTATCGTCACAGAAATTTCTTTCTTTCAGTGACCGAGATTAAAAGTCGGGTTCTAAGCGTTATAAAATTAGGTTTTATTAGGAAAGTACTCTACAGAGAGAGAGGGTATGTCACAGAGAGGTAGTAAATCTCGTAACGGATAGCGACCTGAGACAGATCTGGTGGTTGGCGACCGCAGCACGGCACGCCTCTCCTGTTGGTGCTGGTTAGCGACCGGGAACGGTATGCTTCTTCTGCTGCTGATGTGAGCGACCGAGGACGGCACGCTTCTTCTGTTGCTGATTGTTGGCGACCGGGGACGGCACGCCTCTTCTGTTGTGGTTGGTTAGCGACCGGGGACGGCACGCTTTCCCTGCTGCTGATGTGAGCGACCGAGGACGGCACGCTTCTTCTGATGCTGATAGGAGCGACCGGGGACGGCACGCTTGTCCTACTGTTGAAATTAGGGACCGAGGACGGCACGCTTCTTGTGTTGCTGATTGTTGGCGACCGGGGACGGCACGCTTGTCCTACTGTTGAAATTAGCGACCGAGGACGGCACGCTTTTTCTGTTGCTGATTGTTGGCGACCGGGGTGTCCCAAGGTGCAACGAAGATAATGTTGGTAGATGGTAAGATGGTACATGAGCGAAAGGAGACCGGGTGTGGGTGCGTCAGTTGTCCTGGCAAGATACCATGACGGAGGAATTGAGCGAGAGTGTGGGTCGAAGAAAAGTCGAAGGCGTTTGAGACAGGTGCACATGTCAATACAGCGTCCAAGATAAGTCGGAGACCAGTTGAAAAGCAAATTACCGAAAGTTGACGTAAGCATCATCTAGCATGATGGCGCCGATTAGTAAGTTCGGAGCGTAGTAAACGGAGGAAGGCATGAGTCGAAAAGTTCGAAGCTGTGAATGGATGAGCTAGTACCAGTCCTAGCAAAGATGGCCATTGCAGTAGAATAAGTAGGCAAGAGGGTCGGATGGAAGATGAGTCCAAGAACGCTTGAGTCATTTGACAATACAGTGTTTCGCGGATGAGACGGAAATCGGTTGAAATGTTGGTACGGAACGTTGTACATATCAGGGCCACCTGATAATAACAGCTAGTAAGAACGAACGTAGTAGACAAATGGACGGTTATTGGAAGTATGTGTTTTTGCAGGTGCTGCTGATGACCTAGGACAATGTGTTGTACCCTTAAATAGCTTTTTTGAGAACGGCCCTTCGGGGAGTTTCGTGGTGGTTGTGGTGGACCAAAATCGCGGGAAGAACACAGTTCGATATGGAGTTGCATTTCAACCGGGTTCTATGACCCATAGAGTAGAAGGCTTTTAGATCGGGTCAACCCAATAGCAAAGGGAGGAGTTTGTGCCAAATCAATTCTCCTAGTTTGCTACCATCTAAGGAAGGGGCGCAGGTGGATGCCTTGTATCTCACCCAGTGCTAAGCACACCGTGTGGTTAAGTCAACACGACAGGAACGCACGTAAAACTCAAGAGACCTCTCTGTGGAGTAATTTTCTAATAAAACCTAATTTTATAAAGTTTAGAACCCGACTTTTAGTCTCGGTCACTGAAAGAAAGAAATTTCTGTGACGATCCCCATTCCCGCGAGCTTACCCAGCAACCGGAGGAAACTCGTCGTTACACATCATCGCCAACAACAACTTCAACAACAACAGCATCATAGCCAGCAACAACAACAACAACGGCAACCCAGAAATTATCGTCAACAATACCGCCAGCCATAATATCAACGTCAACAACAACTACACTGATCGTATGAAACAAACCTCTAACAGAAACCTCAAAGTATTGAATGTAAAAAGTATATATTTCACAACAATCGCGAATGAGTTTTTCAACGACATAAGTTTTATTCACGTTATCAATCACCAGCACAACACAAGGCGCACTGTGGCTGAAATTTTGATTTCATTGACCAAAAGTCAAATTATATTTTGTCACCGATTTCTAAAAGTTTAACGCCTTTTTGTAGCTAATATATCCAGATTAAGGTAGCCAAAAAGTTAGGTTAAACTATTGCTAATTGAGGGCGTGGCATGCTGTCAAACTCAAATGTTTTTTTAATTTCAGAAAAGGGTGATTTTTTTTTGTTTTTTATCAAAAATAAATGGTTACTACTCGCAAGCTGTCATCGATAATGACCTGCGGTCTTTTTTATAATGTTGGTAGGATTATAGTGTTTAGTTGTTGTAAGTGGTTACAGCTGTACCGTTTAATATTAGGGGCGTTATGAAATATTTATGAAACTACTATATTTTTCTCAAATTTCAAATTTAGTGGAATAGAACTTCCAGGGAACAAAAGGGACAAGAAACGTATACCACCCGGAGAAAGGTGAAAGTGTCCTCTTTAGTCCTATATATATTTTTGCACCCGTGACGACCTGTGGGTAGAACACTTTTTTCATTTTAATGAAATTACTCTAAAAAAATTCAAATTACGATAATTTAAACAGCCCTATAAGTACTAGTCATTATTTGTTCTATTACCATAATATATTTGTAAGTAAGAATCTTAACACACAGAGGATGTAATTCATTAGTAACCTGGGTTTTTTTTTTATTATCATACCTTTTTTATACCCTTTTATTTTACCTAACAATGCACTAATGCAATTAGTAAAGAAAACACACACAGGTAATTCATTTGTGGGTTTTTTATATATTATTTTAGGTAGTAATGCACTAATGCCATTTTCTTACCTTTTTATTTTAGTTAGAAGCATAGCAAATATGATGGCTTAGAAGAAGGCTTATAAGCAAGCGACATTTGAATACGAACTCAATTGCTCTAATATATTTCAGCAATAACAGTCGCAAATAAAAATACTCAGAAAAATATGGAGAACTTCAGTTATAAAGAACTAGCCGAAGATATTTTAGAAACAAAAACCAGGAAGATGTTCTTAGTTACGTTAAAATTAAACTTAAATTCGTGTATCACCGAAATACAAGAGCAATTATCTAATTTCGTCAAAGCACTAAAAAAACGGTACAAAGAAGTTAGCTAAAGTAAACAAAATTTTTATATAAAAAGTGCAAACTAGTTAGAAGGCCAACTTACTGTCACTGCAGAAATAGCAAATCAAGATAAGGCTGGAAGACCACGCAAATCATTGGACAACTGCAGCGATAGATCTAAGAGGCGGAAACTTAAAGATGTTAACGATAAAATTGGTTGTACAAATATAAAAGAATCTTTCCTACATCAATTACGATCACAGAACTAACAATCAGAATTAACACAGAATTAACAAAAGTGGTTATCATTGAAAAAGTTGTTAAAGCTAGTCCAGTCAGAAAAAAACGGATTCTTAAAAGTATACCAACTCCGAGCGATGCAAAACAGTTCACAAATGAGGAGGCATTAGCGTTATTTCTGAATTTGAATTTAACAAAACAGCAATATTTTCAGCTCAGATTGCGTGCGATTGAAAAAGGCTCAAATATGTTTCCAGTATATCATCACATAACCGCTGCTAAAAGGGACTGTTTGCCATCAAAGGACACTATTACAATCACACCAATTTCGGCAGAGGTACAAATACAACCTCTACTTGATCACAGAGCCGAACGCTTGCTTCAATCAATAAAAACAAATGAGTTCAAGACATATGGAAACACATAGTTAATTCTTTTTTGTAAATGGGGATCTTTGGGACAGAAACAATACAAGCAAGTAGTATGTGAAAATATTTCGGACTCAGATATGTTCATGGTATCATTTGTACCATTGCGATTGAAAAAGATTTTGGAAGATTCAGAGCCTTCGACTAGTACAACGCAAACAATGGATATTTAGAAAAATGAGACACCATCTTCTACGAAATACTGCAGGCCAATCAAATTTGAATTCAAAAAATAAACTCATGATGCCATTAACAAAGAAGTTAGTGATATCAAGGCAAAAATTGCAACACTACAGCCATTACAATTACAGTTAGATGGGCAGCAAATTGAAATAAGCTACCAAATAGTGCTGACAATGATAGATGGAAAAGTAGGTAAGGCTTTGACCAACACGAAGGCTGCATCCAGCTGCTTTATATGCCAAGCAACATCAAGCCAATTAAACCAAGTCCCGACAAAATCATTAGATAATACCGATGAATTTGTTTTATCACCACTACATGCAAGAATACGACTTTTGGAACACATACTAAAAATCAGTTATGATTTCGATTTCGAGTCTTCGGATCAATAAGAAACAACGAAACCAACAAAGAGTTAAGAATTTCAAAAAAGAAACATGTTCAAGATGAATATCGCATATTTGGATTGATTATAGATCAGCCAAAACAAGGCAATACATATGATGCCAATACCGCAAGAAGATTCTTTTCAGATCCAGAAACAGCAATTGAAATAACAGGAGTGGATTTAAACCTTATTTTCGGATTTAAAATAATCCTAGATGTACTTGCATGCTATGAAGAAATTGGCTCTAGAAAATTTGGAGATTATGCTAAGGAAACTGCAAAAATATATACATCCAACTACCCATATAGAAATATGTCTGTAACAGTTCACAAAATCCTTTATCATGGAGATGATGTCATTAAATATCATTTGGTGCCACTTGGAGATCTATCAGAGGAGGCTCAGGAAAAAGGAATAAGGATTACAGATTTTATAGAGAGCACAATAATAGAAAAATTTCACGAAATTCCACAAATGAAGATCTCCACTATTCGAAATCAATGGAAAGTGGAACATCGGGATTTAGATGAAGAAGTCAAACAACTACTAAAGAACAGAAATAACACAGAACAAAATATGGAATATTTGCAATCAATATTTGAGTCATATGAATAATAATTATAACTGTCTTTCATTGTTATTTAAGTACGAAAAACATAGTATTAGTAAAAAATAATAATAAACTGAACCTATCATTGTTACAAATGCAACTAAAATCTATTGCAGCTTTTATTTTAAAATATTTTTTAAAATTATCAAATTTGACAGCAGTAGTAATAGCAAGTTTTTTAGATAATATTAGTAACGTTTTTTTTTTTAAGTGTAAATATTTTTTGAGTGTAAACAAATTTGCAAATTTGACAACAAAAAGTTTTTAATTTTTCAGTAATAATAGCAGTTGATTTTACTACTTTTTTTTTAAAGTAAAAATTTTTTTGAGTGTAACATTAAAAAATCCCATTATTACAAAAAATGTTTATAATTATTATTAAAATCCAAATATTAATTTTTTTTAATAAATAAAAAAATAATAATCACATATTTCACTCTAAAAGTTAAAAAAAATCAAAAGTTCAAATTTGACCTAGAATTCCTTAAAAACTCCTCAATCAATGTTATTAAAACTGAGTCAAGCTGAACTAAATATCTATCCATTAAAAAAAATTCCTTAAATATTTTGAGCGGTTCAAAAGTTACGGAATTTTGGCCAATGAAAAGCGATTTTATGACACTGTAAGGCGTAGAGCGGAAGAAAGATTTAAGTTCGAACGCTTTAAAAATAACTACGGAAAGCACACTCTAACCGTAATCTTACCAACAATTTTAAATCTGCTGCTTTAATAAATACCACTAATATATTTATATAAAAAAAAAGTAATTTATGAAAGAACACTTTTTAAATTCGCAGTGAATGCTTAAATGAAATTTACAAACTTGCGTTTCTTTCTGCAGACAATCCTGATGGCTTCGCAGGTTAGAATTAAGTAAAATGTATTAATATTTATATTTTTTATCAAAAAAAAAAAGAAAAAAATAAAATTCAAATTTTATTGAGTCTTAAAGAAAACATTACAATGATATATAATAAAAAAAAAAATGGAATAAAAAAAGAGTACCTCAGAACTATAGTGTATTATTCTAATAAGATTGGATGTGAGGTGCTGCTTGCTGAGGTATAGTGTTTTATATTTTCAATTGGAGTTAAGGGAGTAGGTTTGTTTGCTCCCGACAAAATATAAGATAACTAGAGACGTGTGTCTCGGTTAGTACTTACAACTAAGAAAAAAAAAAAAATAAAAGAAGTAATGAACAAAAATAATAATAATAAAAGATATAATGAACAAAAATAATAATAATAATAATAATGATAAAAAAAAAAAATAAATAAATAAAAGAATTTCTAAAATTAACCCCTATGGGTATGCGGTGTCGATATTTTATAAAAGTCAGGTAATATTATGGGATTTGAATCGTTGTAGTCTAAATCGAGATAAATATTTTCATTGAGAATACCGATAGGAGAAAGATAGGATGTTGACCAATTAAAATTAGAATTTTGGTTAAAAATGTCTACGATTAAATTGTTTTCGTGGAAAAGAAAAAAATATATATAGATAAAAATATTTTTTTAGAAAATGTTGTCGCACGGGTCGAAATGTTTTTTTTTATAGACACAAATAAACTGTTTTCCTTGCATGTATGCACATCAGTGGTCAGCACTTGGTGTAGTTAGCTCGTCAGGTTCACCATTAGATCTCAAATTATACCTCGGGTAATAATATCTTAAATGACAATCACTTTAGTTATAATAATTCAGAAAATAAAAACAAGAAAATTATAGTCGGTTTAGACTACATACCCTATACCATGGGTTAGAGACCCTATCTTTTGGTCCAACTAAGTGGATATAGAAAATAAGCATAAACCAAATTTGAGTGGCATTGTTATTAATTTTTTCGGCTGCAGATATGAAAAAGTTCAAATCGGAAGCTATGTTTATATGGGGACTAGGTCGAAAAATGCACCGATTCTGACCATAAGTCACTTATATTTTGAAAAAATATATACAAACCAAATTTGAGAAAAATCTGTGCAATATTTCTGTTTTTTGATAGATTTAAGTGAGGCTCGGGAAACAGCTCTATATGGGGCCTATGACTAAGAATTCTCCTATAGGTATTATATTTGGACACTGATTAATGAATATAATAAACACATACAAACCCAATTCGATGGAGATCTATATGATAATTTGGATCTTATGGCAATTTATGTCGATTTCATAGGGGTCATTTGTATGGTGACTTGTTCTGAATGTGGATCGAATTTTACCAATTTCAATAACGTTCATCTCATGGCCGATAAAAAGTTATATACCAAATTTCATCAAAATATATTCAAATTTGCGAAATGTAGCACAGTGGTTCAAAACCAAAAAAAAGTGGTAATAAGTCTGGAACTTCTAAACTATTGGTTGGATTGGAATAGTATATTCTAGGCGATTGTAGCCAAGGATATAGGCTTTCAAAATATTTATTTTTGAGATACCCCGTTGTAACACAGGGTGAGCTACAGGGTGCCAAATTCGACAACCTCGAGGTGGAAAATGCTTTCAAAGCTTGTAACTTTTATAAATATGAAGTGATTTTTACGTTTTTAAAATTTTTCCAATAACCATTAAATTATTAACAAAAAACTTGCTTATACTACCTAGTTATCGCTTATGGTTTAAAAAATATTTGATTTTAAAAATCAACATTTGAACTTTTCACCAAATTCTTTCTTGGTTTTTCGCAAATAACATTTTTATTAAAATAGACAAAAAAAATCTAAAAATATGTAGCGATAGCCAGTACTTTTCAAAAAAAAATACTAAGAAGTATTTTTTGAACTATTTCAAACCGTTTAGTGAGCACAAAATCTTAAAGTTGACTTTTTGAATCAGGTTCTAAAAATTGCAATTTTTGCCAAAAAATACCCTTCATTCTTTCACTTTTTTCGCACAACCTTGGTAAAACATGTATATATTTTTCTACATATTTTAAAAGAATATGCTTCAGGAATGGTTGTAAGTGAAACTTTTAATATTTTTGGACATGCACCCTACGTCCAGCATTGGACGAAATTGGGCAATTTTAAAAAAAAAAACTAAGTTTTAAAAGTTAATACAAAAATATCCGCCCGATTTCTTCAAAGATTTCACCGCAATATTAAAGCTCCAAATATTTTTATTTATTTGCCGCAATAAAATTCACCGCCGTTACATAAACGTGGTCAGGAGGGCTTAAATGGTGAAAAAAGTCAAATTTTCATACGAATTTTTTTTGTTAACATAAAAAACATATTAAGATTAGTTATTTTTATATTTTGTTTATTGATTCAGAACGGCATTTAAATTATCTAAAACACTTCAAAAAATCATTTTAATAATGTTAATAGTTTTTGAGATATTTATATTCAAATTTCAGAAAAAAATATAGAAAAACTATGGTTTTCGTTTTTTTTTTGGTTTTTTTGGTAAAGTGTTCCCAAAATTTTTGAATTTTACTTATTATTATATATATTGTTAAAGAAGACATACTTATCTATTCAACGATATATAACATGTCTATCAAATATATTTCAACATGCTGAAATAATGACCCCAAACCACACTCCACAGGCAAAAATTTACCTATTTCTCTATTTGTTCATATAAATGGACATTTACATAGTGAATGACATATTTTTTTATTGTTTTTTGGTAAAGGGTTACATACGTTTTTATTACTTCAAATAATTTTATATATCTTTTCAAAGAATGTATAATTATAAGTTATTTACCTAATGAGTTTCAACTGATCATAAAATTGCCCGAAACTCTGATGCTGATTTTATACAAAAAAAAAAAAACTGGTAAAAAGCCCATGCCTAAGATATTTTCATTATTAAATAACAAATATAACTAAATTTTCTTTAATGAGTATTTTTTTATTTGTTTTATAATAGGCTTAAAATTACATACCAATTGTCTGCTTTTTTACTAGTTATTTTCTACAAAACAATCAGAAATATCAAAAGATAAAAGATGTTTTATATCCATAGCTTCGGAATCATCATTTTCTATTTCAAGACTTATTTTTGGTAACCATTTTGTTCTTATGGAGTAAATTACTTGATCTGATGATATCAATAAATATTCCATTAAATCGGAATTTTGGGCTTCTTTGCTACATTTTCTTGTATTAAAAAGGTCTAAAGTGTTTGACATATCTGTTTCTAGCTTCTTGTGCTTCTTCAGTCAGTTCTCCCAATGCATTCTTTGTCACTAAGCTTTGTGTTGTAATTTTGTCTTCCTTTGTGTACTCAAATCGGATTGGCCGACATAGAAACTTAGATCCGGGTGTTAAATTACTCCAATGTCCTGATATTCTCTCTCACTAGAAGAAGAACTTGTCTCATTATATAGCCTCATTTTTAATGGTACTAATGATGTCATAAAAATTGTTTGAAAAATCTATTTCTGAATTGCTTCCACTTGGTTGTCTATACTCAGGAAATCCAGATGTTCCATCGCATCCCCATTTACATATTAACGTAACTTCTGAATTGTTGCATATTTCTATTTCTTCTTTGCTAAATGTGGATATTATTCTAGATGCAGTGTTTTCAAGCAGTTCAGCTAATCCAACATTTGCACTTTCAGTATTGGATTTCACATTAGATGGTAGAATTTTATTTTTTGTTTCCTTTATCAAATCTTTTTCTTTGAGAGCTTTTCTCAAAATACCATATTTATTTCTTGTCAATCCCAAATTTAAAATAGGAGCTAACGCATCCTCTTCTGTAAATGATGTTGACGATTTTGGCGTTGAAATACTTTGCACCATACGCTTCAACCGCTTAGGAGATGCAGTTGGTAACACATCTACAATTTTAGCAGCTTCCTTTAGTTGCGTGCGTGTCAAGGCTGATTTAAAAGAATCCTTAATTTCATTAGGCGAATGGTTACTAATGATTTCTTCTTGTTTTTTCTTTTTTGTCCTTGATTGAACATTTTCGTAGTCCTTTTTAGATCGACCAAATGCCTTTTTCTCAATTTTAGTTTTTTGAAAAGATATTAAAATTATTTGAAGTAATAAAAACGTATGTAACCCTTTACCAAAAAACAATAAAAAAATATGTCATTCACTATGTAAATGACCATTTATATGAACAAATAGAGAAATAGCTAAATTTTTGCCTGTGGAGTGTGGTTTGGGGTCATTATTTCAGCATGTTGCAATATATTTGATAGACATGTTATATATCGTTGAATAGATAAATATGTCTTCTTTAACAATATATATAATAATAAGTAAAACTCGAAAATTTTGGGAACACTTTACCAAAAAAACCAAAAAAAAAACGAAAACCATAGTTTTTCAATATTTTTTTTCTGAAATTTGAATATAAATATCTCAAAAACTGTTAATGTTATCAAAATGATTTTTTGAAGTGTTTTAGATAATTTAAATGCCGTTCTGAATCAATAAACAAAATGTAAAAATAGCTAATCTTAATATGTTTTTTATGTTAAAAAAAAAATTCATATGAAAATTTGACTTTTTTCACCATTTAAGCCCTCCTGACCACGTTTATGTAACGGCGGTGAATTTTATTGCGGCAAATAAATAAAAATATTTGGAGCTTTAATACTGCGGTGAAATATTTGAAGAAATCGAGCGGATATTTTTGTATTAACTTTTAAAACTTAGTTTTTTTTTTTAAATTGCCCAATTTCGTCCAATGCTGGACGTAGGGTGCATGTCCAAAAATATTAAAAATTTCACTTACAACCATTCCTGAAGCATATTCTTTTAAAATATGTAGAAAAATATATACATGTTTTACTAAGGTTGTGAGAAAAAAGTGAAAGAATGAAGGGTATTTTTTGGCAAAAAATTGCAATTTTTAGAACCTGATTCAAAAAGTCAACTTTAAGATTTTGTGCTCACTAAACGGTTTGAAATAATTCAAAAAATACTTCAGCGTATTTTTTTGAACAGTACTGGCTATCGCCACATATTTTTAGATTTTTTTTGTCTATTTTAATAAAAATGATATTTGCGAAAAACCAAGAAAGAATTTGGTGAAAAGTTCAAATGTTGATTTTTAAAATCAAATATTTTTTAAACCATAAGCGATAACTACGTAGTATAAGCAAGTTTTTTGTTAATAATTTAATGGTTATTGGAAAAATTTTAAAAACGTAAAAATCACTTCATATTTATAAAAGTTACAAGCTTTGAAAGCATTTTCCACCTCGAGGTTGTCGACTTTGGCACCCTGTAGCTCACCCTGTGTTACAACAGGGTATCTCAAAAATAAATATTTTGAAAGCCTATATCCTTGGCTACAATCGCCTAGAATATACTATTCCAATCCAACCAATAGTTTAGAAGTTCCAGACTTATTACCACGTTTTTTTGGTTTTGAACCACTGTAGTTTTGAACTACATGTAGTTTGATTACAAGGTTTACATTGAAACACAGACGGACGGACGCCTATTGCCAAATCGACTCAGAAAGTGATTCTGAGTCGATATGTATAATAAAATATGGGTCTAGTTCAAATATTTTTGATACTTACAAACAGCAGCACAAAGTCATAACCAAATCACATAGTGGTATAGGGTATAAAAAACGCCCAATTACTTTGAGTGAATATTTCTACAAACCTTGTATTTTATTATATTCAAGATTTTTTTAAAAATTATTTATTGATGAATTATTTAAGATCTTTCCATGAAAAAAATATATTATTCTTCTCGATTATTATTTTTCTACCGTTGAGGAAAAAAGCATTCAAATTACAGTTTGTAAAACTTATTGATTTATCCAAATTTGCTCGTACCAAATGTGGTTTATATGAAAAGGATTTCTATATATTCAAAAACTGTTTATATATGAAGCATATTTGGTGATATTGAACATAACAAATTAAACATGTTGCATATGTTTAATAACCTCTATTATACAAATTGGATCAGAACTTTTCGAAAACCTCAGGTAATTTATACGCTACATGGAAGTTTTCAAAAAAGTGTTACTACAACTTTAAACAAAATTAAAAATATTATTATTACACTTTTCCCGCTTTTCACTTAAAATTTTATTGTAAATATTACTTTAATGAATTGTTTCAACAGTTCGAGAAAAATCATACTGGTGAATTTAATATGATGAAATTTCAAATCACGTTCAAGCCAAGGTTAGGTACCGAAACAAATTTAGGTAAAGGTGACGGCTAAGGTTTTTTAAATTACATTCGTAATGGAATTTAAAATTTTAATGATAGCGGCATTTTTTGAATATCGGTAACGGCATTTTTGCGGGAACGGTAATTTGTAATATTGTTCTTAAAAGATGTTCACTAAATAAATAAATTTTACAGTTTTTTAATGAATAATATGATCAGCGTATTGTATGTAGTATATATGAATGAACTAGCTAACATAAGTTAACACATTTAAAGTTCACTAGCATATTCCAGCCTACGAAATTCGAGCGCAAATTCTAGGAAATTTTATATTTTCATTAAATAAAGACCCTAAATGTGTGATAATTATAGCCAATTCACAAATCAACACAAAAAACAAACTCATTTTATTACAAACACATTAACAAATTTACTAAACACACACATAGCATTGTATAATTTTATGTATGTGTTAGTAGCAACTTTAAATACAATTTACTCAAAATAAAGGAAAAAATTTAAAAATCTATAAATCTGCAAAACGGCTAAAAAGAAATACCTTTCAAATAATATACGTTTGATCAAAATTGGTATAAAAAAGAAGAACAAAACATCAGTCACAAGAAATCGCCTAGCCTATTAATATTTAAAGTTCATTCCATTCTTCTAATCGAATGAACCATATAAATCCAAATGTCGTAAGTAGAAACCAATTTCTTCTGACGCTATGTCTTGCATTTATGGGAACAACTGAAAACAAAATTTTCTACAAATCAACAACATCCGCTGCAATGCACTTATTGATGTCTCGCTCATGTTTGGCGACATGAGTGATTTAGCTTTAATATCAATTTTAAAATCAAGATCATAAGTATTATAATTGGTTGAACTAAGATTACAAAAAATATAAAACTAATTGAATAGAACTAAATAGAACTGAAATCAGGTGTGAACAAAAGTAATAAAAATTATAAATGTTAAAATTAAGATTAAAAAAATTATAAAATTTTAATTGAATAAAACCGAATAAAACTAAAATCAGTTATGAACCAAAATAATAAAGATCAAGATTACAAAAAATATAAAATTAGAATCGAATAAATTTGAATAAAACTAAAAACCACAAAAAAATCTTGTTTAATCATTTTTATATGCAAGGTGTGATCGCTTCAAGAACGATGGCATTGAACTATACAAATCGGTGAAAGTTTTTGGTCCTAACATTATCAAATGCATCTTGGTCATATACGGTTTATGTATGTTTTTTATATCGAAAAATTTATCGTCTTCATCTTCTTGGCTAAAATGTTAGCCGTACTTGTATAATTTTTTTTCTCTAGACCTGAAACATATAGAATATAATTTCTGTTGAGATTAGTGAAAAGAAAATACTATTATGGCATGAAAACTGTGTCTTAACTTTTAGAACTGTCTTAAGGTGAAATTTTAAAAGCGCATGTTCAAAAAGTACGAGTGCGAGTGTACATGAGGTAGACGAAGGTTCAAAATTTACTTCCATGCTTTACAAAAAATGTCATATCAATTATATTGTAGGTAGGTGAAAGAAGCTCAGCTAAAAGCTGGAACGTGTGGATTCTTTGGTTTTGCTGGGCTGGATCGAAATTTTGAGATATTATCGATTTTTTTTTTTCATTTCCAAAAGATTTTCTTTTAAATTTTTATAACTATATTATGAAATGACTTGTATAATTATTTTTGATGTGTAAACATCTATACGCGCAGGGGGGTAAATTTCTAATTCATAATACAATCACAAAAACAGCGTAATATGTGAGCGTAAGATCTTACGCGTAACATGTAAGCATTAAGACAAATCGGTGTGAAATGATTGTTTGGTGAAAAAATTATGATATGTAATAACCTTTATGTCGCTGTTTTCTGCATTTTATTTATTACCAGATGTTTACACACCTCCCCTGTGATCGGACTCACATGATTTTTCTTTACAACATAATCCAAGAAATAATTCTGAGTATTTAAAACTTCATTCAAATCATCAGCCATGGAAATTTAGTAAATTTTTCAAAATTTTTTTTTGTTTCTTTGTTTTTTTCTATTTAAATTTTAAATGAATTAATTTTTTGGTCTTCAATCAGACTGAAACATCAAATTATTATTAACTTCTTTTTTATGAAAGCATGCAGTATAGTCATATAGTTTGTTATTGTCATCTAACATAGGCCTCCAAATTATAGACTTTGATTTCCTCTTTTAGTATTAAAGGTTTTTGTTGACATAGGTTTTCGTGCTGTATCCGTTTTTTCTATCACGCCAGAATTTTGCGATATTGTAATCTAAATGTCCAAAAAGTGTCTTCCTGGCACTTTCAGATAACAATAACTTCGAAGAGCATTAATATCTGTTAATTTGACTATGACTATCTCTACGGAAATGCACATACGCAATTGCGGTCAATGATTTCCAACTGTATAATCTTTGATATTAAAAAAATTATTTTATTTTATTTTATTTTTGGTTTACGTGGTACAAGGGTCAATTATAATTCTCTAAATTTGCTCAGTTTTCGAAATGGTTAACTCTAACTTAAAATTCTTTCGGTTTAACTGTTATTTTAAAAAATATTTCCCTAATGTGTAGAGTAAAAGTATACAACATATTAAATTGTATTATTTGATTTAAAGACCATCACCCGTAATCATAAAAATTAAAGTGTACTTCAAGTAGACTTTATTGTCTGTTTTTCATATAAAATGTGTTGATAAGGTCTACTTGAAGTACACTTTAATTTTTATGAATACGGGTGCATACATTTAAAAATATTAAACAATATCGAAAATTTGGCATCTACATTTTCTTAGAGAAAATCATCAGGGATACGTCTTTGTTAATCAAGTTAAAGAATATCACACGCTTTGAAGTATTATTGTTTCAACCGCGAATTTCCCAAAGTTTAAACTCAACCTACCAAAACCGCATATACTCCCATATTTTTCGCAACCAAAATTAAGTTGACCTGTTCGACTTTTAGCTGTGAATATGTTACAACAATGTTATAAGAAAACAATTAACTGTGCTATATTGATTTTTACTTGACCATTGGAATAGATGATGTTGTACGTCTGGTTGAGTAAATCACAAAACCATGGTTAAAAATTTTGTAACTCTGTATTCATTGAGATTTCCACACATAAGGGTATTTTATCACGGACATCATAAATTTTTACTTAGTTTTATAAATATTTCAACTTTCACAACACTTTTCTTGCAACATTTTTTAAACAGCAATAATATTTTGATCAACAATATTACAGCGCAATTTAATAAGAGTAATAGCTTTCTTTAATTGCAATCGATTAAAAATTGTCTAATTTACATTTATTTTTCTAATCGTGGAAGTATAGATGATACGACAACTTCAATATCTCTATATATAGTTTGTACAACTCCTGATATCGGCCCTTAACAGTAGAGAATTATTCGAAAAGAAACCCTTGTAAAATATTTGCATATTAATATTAAAGACTATGTTGATTGATTAAAATTTGAGTGATATTGTTATTAATTTGTTGACTTAGGACATGAAAAAGTTTATATCGGATGACAAATATGGCGACTAGGTCAAAAAAAAGGATCGATCTTGACCATATTTGGTACGATCTCTTATTTTTTATAAAAACATACACAAACCAAGTTTGAGAAAAATCTGTGCACTATTTTTGTTTTTTGATTGATATAATTTAAGATCAGGAAGGACCTTTATATGGGGGATACGACTAAGCAATGCCCTACAGGCTTTATTAGCGGAGTACTGTTTAATAGATGTATCCTTACGATAATTTGGATCTTATGGCAATTTAAGTCGACTTGGTCTAACCATGCACCGATTTTCTCAAATTTCAATAGTGCTCTTCCGACGGTCGACAGAAGCTTACATACCAAATTTTGTCAAATTATGAAAATATTTGCGACCTGTAGTTTGATTACAAGTTTACAAGGACACACATACGGACGGACATCGCTAAATCGACTCAGAAAATGATTCTGAATCTATTGGATACTAAGAGATTGGTCTATGTCAAATATTTGTGGTAGTTACAAACATCAGCGCAAACTCATTATATCTTGACCATAGAGTGGTATAGGGTATAAGTGCGAAGGGCAAAATCAAATTGTTTCTTCAAGACTATAAAAAAAAGTATATTGTAGTACTTATACAGTGTCTACTCATATACAAACATATTTATTTCAAAGATATCTTATACACACATACATATATTAAATTGTTAGTTTGGAAAAAAACTCAAATAGTATAACTCTTTGATTCGATTATCGTTAGGTTGTTCCCAGCAAGGGTATATGAATTTAACTTTTCACCAAAAAAAATTTCTACTGTTTTTGTTTACTGGTGAATCGACTTGTGTTTCAGAAGATAGATCAATTTTTGAAATAAATGTGATAATGATTTCTGCGTTATTTAAATTTTAAATTGAGCTTGATTAATTTTAACTCAATCACTATACACGTGTGCGAAGTATTATACAAGTGTGCGAGATATCTATTTTGGAACAATGTTTAGAACAACTAGAACAACCGCCAAATTTTTTTTTCCGCAAAAAAGCAAAGCTTAAAATTCGTTTTTTTCGATTTACCGCTACAAATTACATTTTAGAAACTCATCGTTTTGGAATATTGTAGAACAATCCTAGAAAAATTCAGAACAATCTTAAAAAAATTGTATTTCCAAAAATGGGGGCTAACTTCGCACACTTTCATTATACGATAAATATCAAAAATAATATTTTTTATTTTTATAGTTGTAAAAATGAATGAAGAATTTTAACAGTTTATTAAAAAGCTTACTGCACGTTTTACGTGACAAATTGTCAGGTTCACTTCAGTTACGTAATTAACTATCATCTGATTTGGGTTTTCATATAAAAAAATCGTTTTGATCTCTGAAACTTCTACCAGTAGATAATGATTTGGCAAAACTTTTCTGATAAGAACACTTAATAAAAGTGGAAAAAATTAATGTACATATCTCTAGACACTTGAAATCAGCGTTGCCAAATCTAAGTGATGGAAAAGTGAAAGATTGGACTTAAATATAGACATCCACTCAAAATAGAGCAATTACGGGCATATTTTTTTTTTATAGATTGTGTTGTTAGGCTACAAAACCGAAAAATTATATACAGTGAAGTCTCGTCAAACAGAGTTGAGATATATTTCTTGCTGCCAAAAGGTGTTTCCCACTACGTTGTAGTGACGACTAATGTTGTGAGTCATTCCAAAATGGAATTTCTGAATTTGTTTTTTTTTTTAAAGTACGGTATATTTGCCAATTTTGAAACTATTTAAATAAGCAAATACTACTTTGATTCCTAATAAGATGCGCTTTTATTAATTTTATCGATTCAAATATTATTTTATATCAAGAAATGATGCAAAAAATTAAAAAAAGGAAAAACTTAATATATTCGCGACAAAATATCGTTACAGCATGTTACCCATACGAAAGTATTGATATGGTTGAAACTCTTAACTAATCCTCTTTCTAAACTCGTTAGAAAATTAAAAATCGGTTCAAAATTTATGGTTCAAAATTTCTAATTTCTATCACCAGTTGACAAGTACATTTAGAAAAGAAATTATGCTGTAGCAGAGGTTACTAAAATGATTATATAGTCTCACAGTGAAGGCTCTAATGCCAGAAACCGGTCTAATTAAAAATATTGACAGAGAGTTATGATTTTTCGTTAAGCATGTTGTCTTTTCCTCTACAACATAATATTAAAGACATGCATATTAATTATAATATTGATTGCAGACGCCCTGAAAAATGACTTTAAAACCAACAAATTTAACAATATTTGTGTCCAATTTAAATAACGCAAAGTGTAATTGGAATAAACTCGGCTTGTTCATACTAACTCTCATATAAGAAAACCAAAAAACAATTCCAATGTTCTTTTTTTAAATTTTAAGTTAAATCGTTGATTAAGCATGAGTTGAAGTACATAATTGGCTGATGGATGCTAGCGACGAACAATTCCTTTTGTACCCATTCCATCTAGTGATTTCTTGAACTTGTTTTATATATTTCTCTTACATTACAACAATTTATCTTTTCTATTATTAGAAATTATATATATGATCTCGAGTTGAACAAAAGAACTAATTATTTGTAAAACACTACCCAACCCGAATATACTAATGAAAATAATAATAATTACAATAATAAACATATAATTAAAGCAATCGGAGGAGGAAATTTCTATCTATAATAGTTTAAAATTTTAAGGATAAAACACTCTTTATTAGATTACTTCAGGAAATATAAATTTTTAACAAGTCTTCAAGAAAAATGTTCATTCAAATTTCATCAAACTTGAAAATAAGAGCAAATTATTACGCATATGTACAAAAAGTTTTTGATATATTTTGAATGGTAGTTCGTCAACCATACAATTATTTTCGAAATACTTTGAAATTTTGAAGACGTAATGTTCGCACATTAAAAAGTTTAAACTTGTGTTCCATAAATATTTGTTATAAATTGTCAATTTTGCATGGAGTGCATTTTTTCACATATTTGAATGAAAACTAGCTGATATTTTTCGGGTGGAAGTTAAACAATTTAAGTTGGAACATTTTAAAATTTTAAAAGATTCACCTATGAACATATCCAGTTGCAGTTATTGAATAAAATCATATTTTGTTTCTTAATTTCTGACCTTTTTCTGGTAGTAGTTCACCTACCCCACACCTCTCAACCAAGTGTTTCAATATTTTAGAAAAATACAAAATTTTGATATAGGGGACTAAAATTTTTAATAATTTTTACCATGTTTTCTTACAATTATTTTTTCAATGATTGACCATGGAAATTGGTCGATCTTCTCCGAGTAGTACTTCGCCATCACCACAAATTTTTTGAAATTTAAAAGAAATATTGTCCTCACATTTGCAATTTTAAAAAGTATAACTTTTAAGGAAGTCATCATGGAAAATTTTTTGTAAAATTATTTCAAACGTGAAAGAAGGGAAATGTTCACACTTTTTTTATAGAAAATGTCTGATCTTTTCGAGTATGAGTTCGTCAAAGCCACACTTTTTGCCGGAGTACTTTTATTTTTAACTTTAAGAACTATAAATTTGTACTATGTCTTCCTGAAATATTTTTTGTAAATACATTTGTATGGAAAGAGGTTGAACTTTTTCGAGTTATAGTTAGTTGTAGGATAGTTCGCTTCAGGTAAAATTTAAAGGTGATATTCCTGGTACTTGTTCGGTTCAAAAAAGTATATATTTGTTGTTTTTGTAAGTTATATTTATTTTTTAACATGACAAATGTTAGTTTTTACTAATCGACCAGCTCGCTACTATAGTAATGGGAAGCTCTGCTTCATAGGTCTTATTTGAACGGTAGAATTGAAAGAAAGTTGCCACTGCTTAACAACAAAAAATAATAAGGATCGCTTAAAAACTACATATTTGACTGATGTAGTTTTCGCATCATCGTACGATTATGGATAGATAATAGATTGGGGGTTTTCTGTCAAACTGGTCATGGATGTACGCAATTCATCGAAGGAATAACCGATCAGAGACTATGTTTGGATATTTTAGAAACCAATTTATCCAGATCAAAGGAAAAGCTGGGTCTTACTAACAACTACCAATCCAATCAGGCCGACGATCAAAGTATTAGACGTATTATGTGAAGTGGTGGTTATTGCATAACTTTACGAGTCCCGACATTAACCCTATAGCGATTGTAGAGTCTTATTGACTTACCCTCGTACTTTTATATAATTGTTGATAGCTTTTGAATTTGTTCATAGATTTTTTTTTCCATAAAATCTTGTTTTCTTAATAGATAAGTGAAAATTTAACAAATTCTTGGTTCACTCGATTTTGATTTTTCTTGATTTTTTCGCTTTTTCAAGTTTGAATTGCGATCAAAAAGCATTTTTTTATTCATTTTAATGATATTGTTTCTATAAAAACGTTGCGACTTTCGATTTAGCATGCCAAAATACACAATAATGAAATTAGTTACATTTAAAGTGCTTGTTGGTTGTTACCTAGTTTTATTGCAAGTTCCCATATTTCTAAGTAAATATTCGATAAATAAATACAAAACAGAAACGAATTTAACACAAGTTTTCTCAATTCATAACTAACATTATTATTGTTGAATAGTTTTATTCCACTTAATGTACTGTGCGACAAAACATCAGCGCACAAAGGCAACAATATACTGTAGAAGATTGAATGAAAACTGCAAGATGTGTGATGTGCAGACAAGAAATGCTTGCTTGGATTGAGGTGTGATGGTTTAGCTGGACAATAAAATGTGGGACGCGGACGTTATTTGTATTTGTATGTGCATATGCATCTATTCAAATGCTACGTATATACTTGTATATTAGAAGCAAGAAAGGAGAACGTGCGTTTAGAACACATTATATAACCATGTGCTGAGACGAAAATTCGCGCTTGGCGACATTAAGCATACATCAGTATTTGGAGGATATTGTATGTAGCAACAGCACCAGCTGTAGCATCATCATCGTCATCAAGAGCGGATGCGGCGGCATCACTACAAATATAACTAGGACGAGAACACTAAAGTTAAATGATATGTAGCCAACAAACATACAGTCAGCGTCGACAATGATGATAGTAAGTGGTTTGCACATATTTGCTCGTTTGATATTCACACTGAAGAACACATCACGGCAGGCAGCCAAGTACAAGTATGTACATGATTCGCCATTAGTCAGTCCCAACTACAAAAAACTGTTTGATTGTTCAAATAAAGGGGTTCATATTGCTTTCACAGCGCATCACGCCCAGCCACCACACTCTAACTAAATCACAGTCAACAACCCATGCCAGCCAAGATAAACAATGCTAATGCAGAAAAACGGTCGAAAGGCTTCTGTTCTGTTTTTTTTCTTTTTTGTAGTTATTGTCGATTTCTTCACATACGTCTTCTGGCACGGATGCAGTTTTCCATTTCGATGAGAATTCGCGATTGTGTGCATTCAAGTGGACACAAAAGAGTTGCCAACAATGTAAAAATGTGCTTAACGCCATTAGGGCACACTTATACAAGCGAATATATAAGTATGCTGGCAACCTCATTGTGACAAAGTCAAGCAAATTTTGCGCCAAATCGCGTTTTTTCATCTTCAATTTTAAGTTGCCTTCAAACGTTCTTATATGTCCTCGACAAGTGGACTACATGCATGAACAGCAGTCACCGCACAACGACAAAGGCCGTCGCACTCATAATAACTGATATCACTGCAGCATATTTTTCTTTAAAAAAAAACCGAAAAACATCCCCCTTTCCAGGCAGCAATACAACACAAAACAACTCGTTCAAGAAAGTAAACTAGCACATTGCTTGTTCTTCTGTTTCTTCTTATTGAAAAAAAATAAGAATATGGGTATACAAAAAAAAAAAACACTCCTCATACGGTACTTCAGCATTTTCCTGCTCAGTCAAGTGACTAACAAAAACCAAAATGAAATGCGACATTTCGCGCCTTTTTCAATACGCTACACATGCACGTACGTGAATGTGTAGAATATGTACAATGACATATCCTCAATGCGACTGCTAGCCTGGCAACCTACCAGTTGGTAAGTCTTTGTTTTACAATGAACGAGAATAAGGACGAAAACTCTATTGTAAATGTACAAACGTTGAGATGATGGTGGACAATGTTGATGCATAGCATGTGTGCACAATTACATATACCAACTTTTCCTGCCTGACTTCCCCCTTTCCTGCTTCTTGAGTTCATGCAAACTTTGCTTCTAGCTGTATATCAAACTTTGCAAAGACTCGATTCTATTGTAGCGGTTTAAACACTTTGTGACATACATACGCACCGCGAAGTACACCATCCTAAGGAGCATACTACTACTCGATGTTGTTACACCGAAAAGAAAATGCCAAATCAACGTTTAACTAGCACATATCATAGATTACTAACGTGTTCGATTGTTTCTATCAGTGCAGCCCACTTCACACGCGGACGACAACGTACGTATTGTTTTGCACTCCGTTGATTCAGCATTGAAATCCGCCAGAGGTTTTAGAGCATGTGCTATCACCGTGTAAGAAAAAATCGACAAATGAAGTCACGGCGCCGCTACAAAACAGTACAAAAAAAAAAAAGAAAACATCTGCATTCCAATAGTTAAACAACTTTCAAATCAGTTCATTTGAAACTTTAGAACGCGCAATACTTTCAATCGGAAGGACATTCAGTCATTGTGTTGTCCACGTTGTGGGTTGTGTTTGCTTTTTATATCAAATAGTTGTTTTTAAATTGTATTTGAACTACTCGAATCATTAACCTGCTCGTGAAGTTGGTGTTTGTACACACGAAAAACACATGCGAACATTTTAGAAAATTTTAAATACGTTAATAATTAATAATTACACAGCAGAAGGAGGTTCTACTCGTATGAGAATTAAAGAAGTCGAATAAAAGATAATGTGTGAAGAATTTGTTCTATTAAATCATTCCAATGTTCCTAAAGAAAATTATTAATTTCCTTTCAATTTCCCACATATGTGATAATTTAGCCCTGAAAAGCTTAGTTAAGGCTGACTAAACTTCTTATTTCGTTGTTCCAGTATGACACTCCAAAATGATCATGTAATTAAAGGCAACTCCTATATTACGTATTTTTGTTGTACTTAAATTCTCCACCTTAAATGCTGGCGATTTATCAACTGGTATATGAACCCTATTGATGGATTCAAATAAACCTGTTTGTCATCGTCTAAACTTATTCAACGTGCGTCGAGTCACACATATTCCTATAGGTCTGACTTTGCCATTTTAGGGTGTTGCAATTTTTTTAAGAAAAATCATTTAATATTCTAAAATATAACAAAACAATAAATTTCTTTCATTCAAAAATGACGAAAATAAAATTTAAGATCTCAAATTTCGTATTTTTCTTTTTTGTTAGCATAAAAATGTGACATATTTTTTTTTCTAATAACCATGTGTTTATTTATTGAATCTTCACTTAGAATTACTGAACTAAAAATATTATTCAAATCTTAAAACAAATTCCTTAATATTAAATCCAATAGTGCCATACAAAATTTCATGGTTTATAAAAAAAACAAGTAAGATACCCTATACCATGCGTTTATTAATTTTTTGCCTGGAGATATGAAAAAGTTCATATCGGATGCTATATCTATATGGGGACTAGGTCCAAAAATGGGCCGATCCTGACCATGGTTGGTAAAGTCTCTTGTATTTTGAAAAAATATATACAAACAAAATTTGAGATGAATCAGTGCAATATTTTTGTTATTTTTTATAGATTTAATAGAAGATTGGGAAGCAGCTCTATATGGGGCCTGTGACTAAGAGTTGTCGCATGGGGATAATTTTTGGACTACTCATTAATGGATGTAATAAACGCATACAAACCGAATTTGAATAAGATCTATATGACAATTTGGATCTTATGGCAATTTATGTCGATTTCATAGGGGTCATTTGTATGGGGGCTAGGTCTGAACATGGACCGATTCTCACCAATTTCAATAGCGTTCATCCCGTGGCCGACAAAAGCTTATATACTAAGGTTTGCATGGACACACAGACGGACGGACGGACGGACATCGTTAAATCGACTCAGAAAGTGATTCTGATTCGATCGGTGTAATAAAGGATGGGTCTAGGTCAAACATTTTTGGTAGTTACAAACAGCAGCACAAAGTCATTATACCCAAACCACATAGTGGTATAGGGTATTAATAAGTTATATATATAGGTTGATTCATTCTAGGAGATACGGGTGAGACTCTAGCTTTTTTAACAAGTTTGATGTATGTGTAATGATTTCGCATTTTAGTAAACGAACATTTAAGTCTGTGCGAATGTGAAATACCACGATGCCTGTAATTAAAATCTTGTTCTGTCATATCTGTACTATTTCTATGCTGAGGCGGCTCAACATAACTAAATACCATAGGATCAAATGTATTTAAATATCGAGTCTGTCAATTATCCACGTAAATTAAACTAAATTAAATTTTTGTTTGTGTTAATTTGATATTTCTGTAGTTTTTCCAGGTAAGCGGGCGATGAAGATGTAGTTCAAGATATTTAACAAAGGAATGTTCTAGTATAGGCTGGTTCTTTATTCGAATTTGAGGACAAGTTTCTCTTCTAAGCGCAAAAGTTACGTGGATACACTTTGGTTTATGCTCTTGAGGGGTATTCGTGTACACTAAAAGTCGAGGTAAGGTTGTCTTCATTTGTTGGCATGCTGGTTGTGTAAAAGATATACTGAAGTGGTGTACCCCGTGGCCTACCAGCTTGAATATCATGTGAGGGGCTCATGAAGTTTTTCTCTTTAATACAGAATTTTTTAACAAAGTCTCTTCCTGTAGCACCTTTGAACTGTGAGGCTGTGTTTTCATTTAAACCATTTTAGTGTTTTGGAATGACAGTATTTTGATATATGGATATAGTGTTTTTTACTCTCGAATAGTGAGCGCCGACCCGAGCATTTGTAGCGCCTTAGGAGAAAAGTCTAAATCGCGCCCCATATTTTTTAACCAGCAAAAAAAAAGAGTATCTAAAAACTTGATTTTGTTTAACCAAAATTATGAATTATTACAAAAAAATTACTTTTATATTAAACTCCCAATTTTAATTTTAATTTAATATACAAATCTTTAATGGAGCTTTTTCGGTTCTTCCCACACTCTAAATAAGGAAATGTTTTGATAAAAAAATATGACTTTTATGATTAAGCAATCTAGTTACGGAAATCAATAAATTTGACATCTGATAAAAAAAAAATAAAAAAACTTAAAAAATAATAAATGAACCACACAAATAAAATAATTTAGGAAAGTTTCCAAAAAACATCCCACAAGTTAGCAATATGGATTCGACGCCATACAAGCTCAAAAGAACCGTCGATATATTATTTTCAGGGAACTTTCCTTTTAATCTCTAACCAACTACTTTCAATTGTGTTTGTGTTTTCGCCATCATCTCTGACTAATCCGACAGAGTGATATTTTCTCTTACAGAACTTGGACTCATCAAGTTCGACCACTATTCCAGGACCCCCATTATCATATCCTTTAAGTTAAAATTTTCGGAAATTAAGTTTCGGAAAAGGGTTAAAGTCGTGTAACTGCCTCCGACCGAAATCCCAAATGTGCATTGGTACATGTATTAAATACTCCACTCTAAAACAAATATGCTGCATGATCCTTCAAAAAGACTTTGTTCTTTGTTACAAGGTTTAATTATTACATTGCAAGCGTGTTGTCATATTAAAGCACATCGTCAATTACATTTCTTACACAGAACTTCCAACGGAAGTAAATTTGCATCTTGCATCGAAATATTTCCTTATATGGGGTCGAGGGGAGCAACCGAATTTCTATCACTTTAATACATATAGTAAATTTAATATATAAAATTTCTTTACACCAAAATAAGAAATAAGGAAATTAACCACTGACTAAATGATGTCCTCTGTATGATGTTGGCGGTTTTTTTTTTTTGTTAACGGAAAAATGGAGAAATTATAAATATGAATTTCATTGTTTTGTAAAACTAGCTCTCATGCGTCACAGTCATTGTTTGTTCAGTTGTCATGGTTTGAATTAAAAAAAAAAAAGAAGTAAGAGTGTTAAATTCGGCTGTGCCGAATATTTTGATACCCTCCACCTGCGTCTTAAACTCAATATTACACCCGATGTTGAGTACGGCTACAACTTTAAAACTGTTGCCGATACTGAAACATACTGGAAATTCCGAATACCGATTAAATTTAATTGTTTTTTTCTTTTTGGCCAGTATATATTATAATTTCTTTCTATAAAAAATAATGATCATGTCTCCTATAGAAAGAATTAATTACTATTTGATTACTAGAGTAAAAATCCTATAAGTTCCCTATAAGCTAACGCAGCCGGCAAAGTTTGATCCCTATTAGAATGTTTTGAGTCCTTAGAAGTTATGCGAAAATTAAAATATAAAATTCAATGATTCTTGGCCAAAAATAATTATTATTCAAACTAAGCAAATTTTAATTTATTTTTATTTGAATCAGCTAGTAATATGTTTATATATTTATTTATTTAAAGTCTATATTTAGTGTGTAAAATACATATAGCAAATAATATAATGACGATTTAATTATTTAGATGTGGAGTAATTCTACGTTTCAAAGATTCTTTATTTTCGGACAAACCTATCATGTGCTAAATTCCATTAAATTGCTCACACAACCGGCAAAATGGATCATTATTAGCATAGTTAAATCGAAAAATTAAGGATACATTTAATACAAAAAAAAAAATAAATACATAATAAAACAAGTAAGAAAATTATAGTTGGTCTAGACCGACTATACGATACCCTATGCCATGGGTTAGAGACCCTATCTCTTCGGTCCAACTAAGTGGATATAGAAAATTAGCATAAACAAAATTTCAGTGGCATTGTCGAAAAATGGACCGGTCCTGACCATATTTGGTAAAGTTAC
>OY821517.1:205852789-205855289 GCA_963682025.1 Cordilura impudica | reverse complement strand
ATTTTAATTTTAATTTTAATTTTAATTTTAATTTTAATTTTAATTTTAATTTTAATTTTAATTTTAATTTTAATTTTAATTTTAATTTTAATTTTAATTTTAATTTTAATTTTAATTTTAATTTTAATTTTAATTTAATTTTAATTTTAATTTTAATTTTTAATTTTAATTTTAATTTTAATTTTAATTTTAATTTTAATTTTAATTTTAATTTTAATTTTAATTTTAATTTTAATTTTAATTTTAATTTTAATTTTAATTTTAATTTTAATTTTAAATTTTAATTTTAATTTTAATTTTAATTTTAATTTTAATTTTAATTTTAATTTTAATTTTAATTTTAATTTTAATTTTAATTTTAATTTTAATTTTAATTTTAATTTTAATTTTAAATTTTAATTTTAATTTTAATTTTAATTTTAATTTTAAATTTTAATTTTAATTTTAATTTTAATTTTAATTTTAATTTTAATTTTAATTTTAATTTTAATTTTAATTTTAATTTTAATTTTAATTTTAATTTTAATTTTAATTTAATTTTAATTTTAATTTAATTTTAATTTTAATTTTAATTTTAATTTTAATTTTAATTTTAATTTTAATTTTAATTTTAATTTTAATTTTAATTTTAATTTTAATTTTAATTTTAATTTTAATTTTAATTTTAATTTTAATTTTAATTTTAATTTTAATTTTAATTTAATTTTAATTTTAATTTTAATTTTAATTTTAATTTTAATTTTAATTTAATTTTAATTTTAATTTTAATTTTAATTTTAATTTTAATTTTAATTTTAATTTTAATTTTAATTTTAATTTTAATTTTAATTTTAATTTTAATTTAATTTTAATTTTAATTTTAATTTTAATTTTAATTTTAATTTTAATTTTAATTTTAATTTTAATTTTAATTTTAATTTTAATTTTAATTTTAATTTTAATTTTAATTTTAATTTTAATTTTAATTTTAATTTTAATTTTAATTTTAATTTTAATTTTAATTTTAATTTTAATTTTAATTTTAAATTTTAATTTTAATTTTAATTTTAATTTTAATTTTAATTTTTAATTTTAATTTTAATTTTAATTTTAATTTTAATTTTAATTTTAATTTTAATTTTAATTTTAATTTTAATTTTAATTTTAATTTTAATTTTAATTTTAATTTTAATTTTAATTTTAATTTTAATTTTAATTTTAATTTTAATTTTAATTTTTAATTTTAATTTTAATTTTAATTTTAATTTTAATTTTAATTTTAATTTTAATTTTAATTTTAATTTTAATTTTAATTTTAATTTTAATTTTAATTTTAATTTAATTTTAATTTTAATTTTAATTTTAATTTTAATTTTAATTTTAATTTTAATTTTAATTTTAATTTTAATTTTAATTTTAATTTTAATTTTAATTTTTAATTTTAATTTTAATTTTAATTTTAATTTTAATTTTAATTTTAATTTTAATTTTAATTTAATTTTAATTTTAATTTTAATTTTATTTTTAATTTTAATTTTAATTTTAATTTTAATTTTAATTTTAATTTTAATTTTAATTTTTAATTTTAATTTTAATTTTAATTTTAATTTTAATTTTAATTTTAATTTTAATTTTAATTTTAATTTTAATTTTAATTTTAATTTTAATTTTAATTTTAATTTTAATTTTAATTTTAATTTTAATTTTAATTTTAATTTTTAATTTTAATTTTAATTTTAATTTTAATTTTAATTTTAATTTTAATTTTAATTTTAATTTTAATTTTAATTTTAATTTTAATTTTAATTTTAATTTTAATTTTAATTTTAAT
The DNA here is from genome assembly GCA_963682025.1 of Cordilura impudica. NCBI lineage: Eukaryota > Metazoa > Arthropoda > Insecta > Diptera > Scathophagidae > Cordilura > Cordilura impudica. The sequence goes on along the minus strand of OY821517.1, from coordinate 205,853,479 downwards.
TTTAATTTTAATTTTTAATTTTAATTTTAATTTTAATTTTTAATTTTAATTTTAATTTTAATTTTAATTTTAATTTTAATTTTAATTTTAATTTTAATTTTAATTTTAATTTTAATTTTAATTTTAATTTTAATTTTAATTTTAATTTTAATTTTAATTTTAATTTTAATTTTAATTTTAATTTTAATTTTAATTTAATTTTATTTTTAATTTTAATTTTAATTTTAATTTTAATTTTAATTTTAATTTTAATTTTAATTTTAATTTTAATTTTAATTTTAATTTTAATTTTAATTTTAATTTTAATTTTAATTTTAATTTTAATTTTAATTTTAATTTTAATTTTAATTTAATTTTAATTTTAATTTTAATTTTAATTTTAATTTTAATTTTAATTTTAATTTTTAATTTTAATTTTAATTTTAATTTTAATTTTATTTTAATTTTAATTTTAATTTTAATTTTAATTTTAATTTTAATTTTAATTTTAATTTTAATTTTAATTTTAATTTTAATTTTAATTTTAATTTTAATTTTAATTTTAATTTTTAATTTTAATTTTAATTTAATTTTAATTTTAATTTTAATTTTAATTTTAATTTTAATTTTAATTTTAATTTTAATTTTAATTTTAATTTTAATTTTAATTTTAATTTTAATTTTAATTTTAATTTTAATTTTTAATTTTAA
>OY821517.1:205845612-205847589 GCA_963682025.1 Cordilura impudica | reverse complement strand
ATTAAAAAATTAAAAATTAAAAATTAAAAATTAAAAATTAAAAATTAAAAATTAAAAATTAAAAATTAAAAATTAAAAATTAAAAATTAAAAATTTAAATTAAAAACTAAAAATTAAATATTAAAAATTAAAAATTGAAAATTAAAAATTAAAAATTAAAAATTAAAAATTAAAAATTAAAAATTAAAAATTAAAAATTAAAAATTAAAAATTAAAAATTAAAAATTAAAAATTAAAAATTAAAAATTAAAAATTAAAATTAAAAATTAAAAATTAAAAATTAAAAATTAAAAATTAAAAATTAAAAATTAAAAATTAAAAATTAAAAATTAAAAATTAAAAATTAAAAATTAAAAATTAAAAATTAAAAATTAAAAATTAAAAATTAAAAATTAAAAATTAAAAATTAAAAATTAAAATTAAAAATTAAAAATTAAAAATTAAAAATTAAAAATTAAAAATGAAAAATTTAAAATTAATAATTAAAAATTAAAAATTAAAAATTTAAAATTAAAAATTAAAAATTAAAAATAAAAAATTAAAAATTAATAATTAAAATTAAAAATTAAAAATTAAAAATTAAAAATTAAAAATTAAAAATTAAAAATTAAAAATTAAAAATTAAAAATTAAAAATTAAAAATTAAAAATTAAAAATTAAAATTAAAAAATTAAAATTAAAAATTAAAAATTAAAAATTAAAAAATTAAAAATTAAAAATTAAAAATTAAAAATTAAAAATTAAAAATTAAAATTAAAAATTAAAAATTAAAAATTAAAAATTAAAATAAAATTAAAAATTAAAAATTAAAATTAAAAATTAAAAATTAAAAATTAAAAATTAAAAATTAAAAATTAAAAATTAAAAATTAAAAATTAAAAATTAAAATAAAATTAAAAATTAAAAATTAAAAATTAAAAATTAAAATTAAAAAATTAAAAATTAAAAATTAAAAATTAAAAATTAAAAATTAAAATTAAAATTAAAATTAAAAATTAAAAATTAAAATTAAAAATAAAAATTAAAAATAAAATTTAAAAACTTAAAATTTAAAAATTAAAAATTCAAAATTAAAAATTAAAAATTAAAAATTAAAAATTAAAAATTAAAAATTAAAAATTAAAATTAAAAATTAAAAATTAAAAATTAAAAATTAAAAATTAAAATTAAAAATTAAAAATTAAAAATTAAAAATTAAAAATTAAAAATTAAAAATTAAAAATTAAAATTTAAAAATTAAAAATTAACAAGTAAGAAAATTATAGTCGGTCCAGACCGACTATATGATACCCTATACCATGCGTTTAGAGACCCTATCTCTCAGACCCTACTAACTGGATATAGAAAATAAGCATAAACCAAATTTGAATGGGATTTTTCTTAATTTTTTTGGCTGCAGATATGAAAAATTTCATATCGGATGTTATATCAATATGGGGACTAGGCCCAAAAATGGACCGATCCTAACGATGTTTGGTAAGGTCTCTTGTATTTTTTGGAAAAATATATACAAACAAAATTTGAGAAGAATCAGTGCAATATTTTTGTTTTTGATAAATTTAAGTGAAGATCGGGAAGCAGCTCTATATGGGGCCTATGACTAAGAGTTGTCCAATAGGGATCATTTTTGGACTACTGATTAATTGATGTAATATATACATACAAACCCAATTTGACTAAGATTTGTATGGTAATTTGGATCTTATGGCAATATATGTTGATCTTATAGGGGTCATTTGTATGGGGGCTAGGTCTGAACATGGACCGATTCTCACCAATTTCAATAGCGTTCATCCCATGGCCGATGAAAGATCAAATACCAAATTTCGTCAAAATATATTCATATTTGCGACCTGCAGTTTGATTACAAGCTTTACATGGACACACAGACGGACGGACGGACGGACATTGTTAAATCAACTCAGAAAGTGATTCTGATTCGATCGGTATAATTAAAGATGGGTCTAGGTCAAATAT
>OY821517.1:205780612-205843112 GCA_963682025.1 Cordilura impudica | reverse complement strand
AAAAATTAAAAATTAAAAGTTAAAAGTTAAAAATTAAAAATTATAAGTTAAAAATTAAGAATTAAAAATTAAAAATTAAAAATTAAAAATTAAAAATTAGAAATTAAAAATTAAAAATTAAAAATTAAAAATTAAAAATTAAAAATTAAAAATTAAAAATTAAAAATTAAAAATTAAAAATTAAAAATTAAAAATTAAAATTTAAAAATTGAAAATTTAAAAATTAAAAATTCAAAATTCAAAATTCAAAATTAAAAATTAAAAATTAAAAAATAAAAAACTAAAAACTAAAAATTAAAAAATTAAAATTAAAAATTGAAAATTTAAAAATTAAAAGTTAAAAATTAAAAATTAAAAATTAAAAATTAAAAATTAAAAATTAAAAATTAAAAATTAAAAATTTAAAATTAAAAACTAAAAATTAAATATTAAAAATTAAAAATTGGAAATTAAAAATTAAAAATTAAAAATTAAAAATTAAAAATTAAAGATTAAAAATTAAAAATTAAAAATTAAAAATTAAAAATTAAAAATTAAAAATTAAAAATTAAAAATTAAAAATTAAAAATTAAAAATTTAAATTAAAAATTAAAAATTAAAAATTGAAAATTAAAAATTAAAAATTAAAAATTAAAAATGAAAAATTTTAAATTAAAAATTAAAAATTAAAAATTAAAAATTAAAAATTAAAAATATAAAATTAAAAATTAAAAATTAAAAATTAAAAATTAAAAATAAAAAATAAAAAATTAATAATTAAAAATTAAAAATTAAAAATTAAAAATTAAAAATTAAAAATTAAAAATTAAAAATTAAAAATTAAAAATTAAAAATTTAAAATTAAAAATTAAAAATTAAAAATTAAAAATTAAAAATTAAAAATTAAAAATTAAAAATTAAAAATTAAAAATTAAAAATTAAAAATTAAAAATTAAAAATTAAAAATTAAAAATTAAAAATTAAAAATTAAAAATTAAAAATTAAAAATTAAAAATTAAAAATTAAAAATTAAAAATTAAAAATTAAAAATTAAAAATTAAAAATTAAAAATTAAAAATTAAAAATTAAAAATTAAAAATTAAAAATTAAAAATTAAAAATTAAAAATTAAAAATTAAAAATTAGAAATTAAAAATTAAAAATTAAAAATTAAATATTAAAAATTAAAAATTAAAAATTAAGAATTAAAAATTAAAAATTAAAATTAAAAATTAAAAATTAAAAATTAAAAATTAAAAATTAAAAATTAAAAATTAAAAATTAAGAAATAAAAATTAAAAATTAAAAAATAAAAATTAAAAATTATAAATTAAATAATAATTAGTTACTTATAGTTCGGTTCGGGATCATGTATACATTTTCTAATACTAGAAAAGATAATACTTTATGCAATGTAAGAGAAATTTGGAAAAAATTTAAGACAGCGCTAGATGGAGTAGCTACTTTCGAACAAAGCGACTTGTTGATCTTCAGCATCCTTCTGCCTATTACTTCAACTCATGCTTAATCAACTATTTAACTCAACATTAGAAAGAAAAGAACATGAGAAATGTTTTTTCTTTCTTTTCATACGAGAGTTAGAACGAACAAGCAGAGTTTTTTCCAATTTATAGCTTTCTCTACATTAACATCGCTTTGATCAATTACAAATCTCGTAATGTGAAAAAAGCTCTTTTGTTTTGCCAACCGTCCCATAGATGGGAACTGTAATGGCCTGTGAAATCTTAACAGATTTATCACAATTGCATTGGACCGTATGTTTTGTATGTTAGTTTTTATGTACTGTCGATCTTGTGTTGTAATAATAATTAGTTATTTATAGTTCGGTTCGAGATCATGTATACATTTTCTAATACTAGAAAAGATAATACTTTATGCAATGTAAGAGAAATTTGGAAAAAATTGAAGACAGCGCTAGATGGAGTAGCTACTTTCGAACAAAGAGACTTGTTCATCTTCATTAACACCTACATTAACATCGCTTTGATCAATTACAAATCTCGTAATGTGAAAAAAGCTCTTTTGTTTTGCCAACCGTCCCATAGATGGGAACTGCAATGGCCTGTGAAATCTTAACAGATTTATCACAATTGCATTGGACCGTATGTTTTGTATGTTAGATTTTATGTATTGTCGATCTTGTGTTGTAATAATAATTAGTTATTTATAGTTCGGTTCGAGATCATGTATACATTTTCTAATACTAGAAAAGATAATACTTTATGCAATGTAAGACAAATTTGGAAAAAAAATTGAAGACAGCGCTAGATGGAGTAGCTACTTTCGAACAAAGCGACTTGTTCATCTTCAGCATCCTTCTGCCTATTACTTCAACTCATGCTTAATCAACTATTTAACTCAACATTAGAAAGAAAAGAACATGAGAAATGTTTTTTCTTTCTTTTCATTCGAGAGCTAGAACGAACAAGCAGAGTGTTTTCCAATTTATAGCTTTCTCTACATTAACATCGCTTTGATCAATTACAAATCTCGTAATGTGAAAAAAGCTCTTTTGTTTTGCCAACCGTCCCATAGATGGGAACTGTAATGGCATGTGAAATCTTAACAGATTTATCACAAATGCATTGGACCGTATGTTTTGTATGTTAGTTTTTATGTATTGTCGATCTTGTGTTGTAATAATATTTAGTTATTTATAGTTCGGTTCGAGATCATGTATACATTTTCTAATACTAGAAAAGATAATACTTTATGCAATGTAAGAGAAATTTGGAAAAAAATTGAAGACAGCGCTAGATGGAGTAGCTACTTTCGAACAAAGCGACTTGTTCATCTTCAGCATCCTTCTGCCTATTACTTCAACTCATGCTTAATCAACTATTTAACTCAACATTAGAAAGAAAAGAACATGAGAAATGTTTTTCCTTTCTTTTCATACGAGAGTTAGAACGAACAAGCAGAGTTTTTTCCAATTTATAGCTTTCTCTACATTAACATCGCTTTGATCAATTACAAATCTCGTAATGTGAAAAAAGCTCTTTTGTTTTGCCAACCGTCCCATAAATGGGAACTGTAATGGCATGTGAAATCTTAACAGATTTATCACAATTGCATTGGACCGTATGTTTTGTATGTTAGTCTAACTCTCGTATGAAAATTAGTTATAATTAGTTATTTATAGTTCGGTTCGTAATAATAATTAGTTATTTATAGTTCGGTTCGAGATCATGTATACATTTTCTAATACTAGAAAAGATAATACTTTATGCAATGTAAGAGAAATTTGGAAAAAAATTGAAGACAGCGCTAGATGGAGTAGCTACTTTCGAACAAAGCGACTTGTTCATCTTCAGCATCCTTCTGCCTATTACTTCAACTCATGCTTAATCAACTATTTAACTCAACATTAGAAAGAAAAGAACATGAGGAATGTTTTTTCTTTCTTTTCATTCGAGAGCTAGAACGAACAAGCAGAGTGTTTTCCAATTTATAGCTTTCTCTACATTAACATCGCTTTAATCAATTACAAATCTCGTAATGTGAAAAAAGCTCTTTTGTTTTGCCAACCGTCCCATAGATGGGAACTGTAATGGCATGTGAAATCTTAACAGATTTATCACAATTGCATTGGACCGTATGTTTTGTATGTTAGTTTTTATGTATTGTCGATCTTGTGTTGTAATAAAAATTAGTTATTTATAGTTCGGTTCGAGATCATGTATACATTTTCTAATACTAGAAAAGATAATACTTTATGCAATGTAGGAGAAATTTGAAAAAAATTGAAGACAGCGCTAGATGGAGTAGCTACTTTCGAACAAAGTGACTTGTTCATCTTCAGCATCCTTCTGCCTATTACTTCAACTCATGCTTAATCAACTATTTAACTCAAAATTAGAATGAAAAGAACATGAGAAATGTTTTTTCTTTCTTTTCATACGAGAGTTAGAACGAACAAGCAGAGTTTTTTCCAATTTATAGCTTTCTCTACATTAACATCGCTTTGATCAATTACAAATCTCGTAATGTGAAAAAGCTCTTTTGTTTTGCCAACCGTCCCATAGATGGGAACTGTAATGGCCTGTGAAATCTTAACAGATTTATCACAATTGCATTGCACCGTATGTTTTGTATGTTAGTTTTTATGTATTGTCGATCTTGTGTTGTATTAATAATTAGTTATTTATAGTTCGGTTCGAGATCATGTATACATTTTCTAATACTAGAAAAGATAATACTTTATGCAATGTAAGAGAAATTTGGAAAAAATTGAAGACAGCGCTAGATGGAGTAGCTACTTTCGAACAAAGCGACTTGTTCATCTTCAGCATCCTTCTGCCTATTACTTCAACTCATGCTTAATCAATTATTTAACTCAACATTAGAAAGAAAAGAACATGAGAAATGTTTTTTCTTTCTTTTCATTCGAGAGCTAGAACGAACAAGCAGAGTGTTTTCCAATTTATAGCTTTCTCTACATTAACATCGCTTTGATCAATTACAAATCTCGTAATGTGAAAAAAGCTCTTTTGTTTTGCCAACCGTCCCATAGATGGGAACTGTAATGGCATGTGAAATCTTAACAGATTTATCACAATTGCATTGGACCGTATGTTTTGTATGTTAGTCTAAAGAAAAAACATTTCTCATGTTCTTTTCTTTCTAATGTTGAGGTAAATAGTTGATTAAGCATGAGTTGAAGTAATAGGCAGAAGGATGCTGAAGATGAACAAGTCGCTTTGTTCGAAAGTAGCTACTCCATCTAGCGCTGTCTTCAATTTTTTCCAAATTTCTCTTACATTGCATAAAGTATTATCTTTTCTAGTATTAGAAAATGTGTACATGATCTCGAACCGAACTATAAATAACTAATTATTATTACAACACAAGATCGACAATACATAAAAACTAACATACAAAAGATACGGTCCAATGCAATTGTGATAAATCTGTTAAGATTTCACATGCCATTACAGTTCCCATCTATGGGACGGTTGGCAAAACAAAAGAGCTTTTTTCACATTACGAGATTTGTAATTGATCAAAGCGATGTTAATGTAGAGAAAGCTATAAATTGGAAAACACTCTGCTTGTTCGTTCTAACTCTCGTATGAAAAGAAAGAAAAAACATTTCTCATGTTCTTTTCTTTCTAATGTTGAGTTAAATAGTTGATTAAGCATGAGTTGAAGTAATAGGCAGAAGGATGCTGAAGATGAACAAGTCGCTTAGTTCGAAAGTAGCTACTCCATCTAGCGCTGTCTTCAATTTTTTCCAAATTTCTCTTACATTGCATAAAGTATTATCTTTTCTAGTATTAGAAAATGTATACATGATCTCGAACCGAACTATAAATAACTAATTATTATTACAACACAAGATCGACAATACATAAAAACTAACATACAAAACATACGGTCCAATGCAATTGTGATAAATCTGTTAAGATTTAACAGGCCATTACAGTTCCCATCTATGGGACGGTTGGCAAAACAAAAGAGCTTTTTTCACATTACGAGATTTGTAATTGATCAAAGCGATGTTAGTGTAGAGAAAGCTATAAATTGGAAAAAACTCCGCTTGTTCGTTCTAACTCTCGTATGAAAAGAAAGAAAAAACATTTCTCATGTTCTTTTCTTTCTAATGTTGAGTTAAATAGTTGATTAAGCATGAGTTGAAGTAATAGGCAGAAGGATGCTGAAGATGAACAAGTCGCTTTGATCGAAAGTAGCTACTCCATCTAGCGCTGTCTTCAATTTTTTCCAAATTTCTCTTACATTGCATAAAGTATTATCTTTTCTAGTATTAGAAAATGTATACATGATCTCGAACCGAACTATAAATAACTAATTATTATTACAACACAAGATCGACAATACATAAAAACTAACATACAAAACATACGGTCCAATGCAATTGTGATAAATCTGTTAAGATTTAACATGCCATTACAGTTCCCATCTATGGGACGGTTGGCAAAACAAAAGAGCTTTTTTCACATTACGAGATTTGTAATTGATCAAAGCGATGTTAATGTAGAGAAAGCTATAAATTGGAAAAAACTCTGCTTGTTCGTTCTAACTCTCGTATGAAAAGAAAGAAAAAACATTTCTCATGTTCTTTTCTTTCTATTGTTGAGTTAAATAGTTGATTAAGCATGAGTTGAAGTAATAGGCAGAAGGATGCTGAAGATGAACAAGTCGCTTTGTTCGAAAGTAGCTTCTCCATCTAGCGCTGTCTTCAATTTTTTCCAAATTTCTCTTACATTGCATAAAGTATTATCTTTTCTAGTATTAGAAAATGTATACATGATCTCGAACCGAACTATAAATAACTAATTATTATTACAACACAAGATCGACAATACATAAAAACTAATATACAAAACATACGGTCCAATGCAATTGTGATAAATCTGTTAAGATTTCACATGCCATTACAGTTCCCATCTATGGGACGGTTGGCAAAACAAAATAGCTTTTTTCACATTACGAGATTTGTAATTGATCAAAGCGATGTTAATGTAGAGAAAGCTATAAATTGGAAAAAGCTCTGCTTGTTCGTTCTAACTCTCGTATGAAAAGAAAGAAAAAACATTTCTCATGTTCTTTTCTTTCAAATGTTGAGTTAAATAGTTGATTAAGCATGAGTTGAAGTAATAGGCAGAAGGATGCTGAAGATGAACAAGTCGCTTTTTTCGAAAGTAGCTACTCCATCTAGCGCTGTCTTCAATTTTTTCCAAATTTCTCTTACATTGCATAAAGTATTATCTTTTCTAGTATTAGAAAATGTATACATGATCTCGAACCGAACTATATATAACTAATTATTTTTACAACACAAGATCGACAATACATAAAAACTAACATACAAAACATACGGTCCAATGCAATTGTGATAAATCTGTTAAGATTTCACATGCCATTACAGTTCCCATCTATGGGACGGTTGGCAAAACAAAAGAGCTTTTTTCACATTACGAGATTTGTAATTGATCAAAGCGATGTTAATGTAGAGAAAGCTATAAATTGGAAAAAAACTCTGCTTGTTCGTTCTAACTCTCGTATGAAAAGAAAGAAAAAACATTTCTCATGTTCTTTTCTTTCTAATGTTGAGTTAAATAGTTGATTAAGCATGAGTTGAAGTAATAGGCAGAAGGATGCTGAAGATGAACAAGTCGCTTTGTTCGAAAGTAGCTACTCCATCTAGCGCTGTCTCCAATTTTTTCCAAATTTCTCTTACATTGCATAAAGTATTATCTTTTCTAGTATTAGAAAATGTATACATGATCTCGAACCGAACTATAAATAACTAATTATTATTACAACACAAGATCGACAATACATAAAAACTAACATACAAAACATACGGTCCGATGCAATTGTGATAAACCTGTTAAGATTTCACATGCCATTACAGTTCCCATCTATGGGACGGTTGGCAAAACAAAAGAGCTTTTTTCACATTACGAGATTTGTAATTGACCAAAGCGATGTTAATGTAGAGAAAGCTATAAATTGGAAAAAACTCTGCTTGTACGTTCTAACTCTCGTATGAAAAGAAAGAAAAAACATTTCTCATGTTCTTTTCTTTCTAATGTTGAGTTAAATAGTTGATGAAGCATGAGTTGAAGTAATAGGCAGAAGGATGCTGAAGAAGAACAAGTCGCTTTGTTCGAAAGTAGCTACTCCATCTAGCGCTGTCTTAAATTTTTTCCAAATTTCTCTTACATTGCATAAAGTATTATCTTTTCTAGTATTAGAAAATGTATACATGATCTCGAACCGAACTATAAATAACTAATTATTATTACAACACAAGATCGACAATACATAAAAACTAACATACAAAACATACGGTCCAATGCAATTGTGATAAATCTGTTAAGATTTCACATGCCATTACAGTTCCCATCTATGGGACGGTTGGCAAAACAAAATAGCTTTTTTCACATTACGAGATTTGTAATTGATCAAAGCGATGTTAGTGTAGAGAAAGCTATAAATTGGAAAAAACTCTGCTTGTTCGTTCTAACTCTCGTATGAAAAGAGAGAAAAAACATTTCTCATGTTCTTTTCTTTCTAATGTTGAGTTACATAGTTGATTAAGCATGAGTTGAAGTAATAGGCAGAAGGATGCTGAAGAAGAACAAGTCGCTTTGTTCGAAAGTAGCTACTCCATCTAGCGCTGTCTTAAATTTTTTCCAAATTTCTCTTACATTGCATAAAGTATTATCTTTTCTAGTATTAGAAAATGTATACATGATCTCGAACCGAACTATAAATAACTAATTATTATTACAACACAAGATCGACAATACATAAAAACTAACATACAAAACATACGGTCCAATGCAATTGTGATAAATCTGTTAAGATTTAACATGCCATTACAGTTCCCATCTATGGGACGGTTGGCAAAACAAAAGAGCTTTTTTCACATTACGAGATTTGTAATTGATCAAAGCGATGTTAATGTAGAGAAAGCTATAAATTGGAAAAAAACTCTGCTTGTTCGTTCTAACTCTCGTATGAAAAGAAAGAAAAAACATTTCTCATGTTCTTTTCTTTCTAATGTTGAGTTAAATAGTTGATTAAGCATGAGTTGAAGTAATAGGCAGAAGGATGCTGAAGATGAACAAGTCGCTTTGTTCGAAAGTAGCTACTCCATCTAGCGCTGTCTTCAATTTTTTCCAAATTTCTCTTACATTGCATAAAGTATTATCTTTTCTAGTATTAGAAAATGTATACATGATCTCGAACCGAACTATAAATAACTAATTATTATTACAACACAAGATCGACAATACATAAAAACTAACATACAAAACATACGGTCCAATGTAATTGTGATAAATCTGTTAAGATTTAACATGCCATTACAGTTCCCATCTATGGGACGGTTGGCAAAACAAAAGAGCTTTTTTCACATTATGAGATTTGTAATTGATCAAAGCGATGTTAATGTAGAGAAAGCTATAAATTGGAAAAAACTCTGCTTGTTCGTTCTAACTCTCGTATGAAAAGAAAGAAAAAACATTTCTCATGTTCTTTTCTTTCTAATGTTGAGTTAAATAGTTGATTAAGCATGAGTTGAAGTAATAGGCAGAAGGATGCTGAAGATGAACAAGTCGCTTTGTTCGAAAGTAGCTACTCCATCTAGCGCTGTCTTCAATTTTTTCCAAATTTCTCTTACATTGCATAAAGTATTATCTTTTCTAGTATTAGAAAATGTATACATGATCTCGAACCGAACTATAAATAACTAATTATTATTACAACACAAGATCGACAATACATAAAAACTAACATACAAAACATACGGTCCAATGCAATTGTGATAAATCTGTTAAGATTTCACATGCCATTACAGTTCCCATCTATGGGACGGTTGGCAAAACAAAAGAGCTTTTTTCACATTACGAGATTTGTAATTGATCAAAGCGATGTTAATGTAGAGAAAGCTATAAATTGGAAAAAAAACTCTGCTTGTTCGTTCTAACTCTCGTATGAAAAGAAAGGAAAAACCTTTCTCATGTTCTTTTCTTTTTAATGTTGAGTTAAATAGTTGATTAAGCATGAGTTGAAGTAATAGGCTGAAGGATGATGAAGATGAACAAGTCGCTTTGTTCGAAAGTAGCTACTCCATCTAGCGCTGTCTTCAATATTTTCCAAATTTCTCTTACAGTGCATAAAGTATTATCTTTTCTAGTATTAGAAAATGTATACATGATCTCGAACCGAACTATAAATAACTAATTATTATTACAACACAAGATCGACAATACATAAAAACTAACATACAATACATACGGTCCAATGCAATTGTGATAAATCTGTTAAGATTTCACATGCCATTACAGTTCCCATCTATGGGACGGTTGGCAAAACAAAAGAGCTTTTTTCACATTACGAGATTTGTAATTGATCAAAGCGATGTTAATGTAGAGAAAGCTATAAATTGGAAAAAACTCTGCTTGTTCGTTCTAACTCTCGTATGAAAAGAAAGAAAAAACATTTCTCATGTTCTTTTCTTTCTAATGTTGAGTTAAATAGTTGATTAAGCATGAGTTGAAGTAATAGGCAGAAGGATGCTGAAGATGAACAAGTCGCTTTGTTCGAAAGTAGCTACTCCATCTAGCGCTGTCTTCAATTTTTTCCAAATTTCTCTTACATTGCATAAAGTATTATCTTTTCTAGTATTAGAAAATGTATACATGATCTCGAACCGAACTATAAATAACTAATTATTATTACAACACAAGATCGACAATACATAAAAACTAACATACAAAACATACGGTCCAATGCAATTGTGATAAATCTGTTAAGATTTCACATGCCATTACAGTTCCCATCTATGGGACGGTTGGCAAAACAAAAGAGCTTTTTTCACATTACGAGATTTGTAATTGATCAAAGCGATGTTAATGTAGAGAAAGCTATAAATTGGAAAAAACTCTGCTTGTTCGTTCTAACTCTCGTATGAAAAGAAAGAAAAAACATTTCTCATGTTCTTTTCTTTCTAATGTTGAGTTAAATAGTTGATTAAGCATGAGTTGAAGTAATAGGCAGAAGAATGCTGAAGATGAACAAGTCGCTTTGTTCGAAAGTAGCTACTCCATCTAGCGCTGTCTTCAATTTTTTCCAAATTTCTCTTACATTGCATAAAGTATTATCTTTTCTAGTATTAGAAAATGTATACATGATCTCGAACCGAACTATAAATAACTAATTATTATTACAACACAAGATCGACAATACATAAAAACTAACATTATAAATTAAAAATTAAAAATAAAAATTAAAAATTCTAGTAATACTAATTCAGATAAAAATTTTTTAAAATTTGCTTTTTTAAATTTTTGGAAATTTTTAGCCTGGAATCAGTTGATTTTCTTTTTTTTTTTTAATTAATATGAATTATCCCAAAACTGTCTTATAGGGATCAAACTTTGGGTGTTATAATGCTGGCTGCGTTATATAATGAATTTCATTAGGGGTTTTCTACTCTAGTAAAAGAAAAATAATGCCATTTTTCAAATAGTAACGAATTCTTTCTAAAGAAGACACGATCATTGTTTTTTTTAACAAGGAATTATAATAGAAACAGGCCAACAAGAATAGAAATTAACTTTAAATTTAATTGTTATTCGAAATTTAAATTTCAGTGCCGACAACAGTTTTAAAGTGGTAGTCGTACCCAATATTGGTTGTAATATTGAGTTTAAGATGCATTACTTTGTTATTACTTGTTTTTAATAACACTTATTTCATTTAAATGTGTTATATGTGAGTAAATAGAAGACTGAAACAATTTGAATTAACTTCATATAAAGCTATTCAAACCAAATTACTTTTCGCTCCACCCTAATGTACAGCGATAACCCCAAACAGTATTTCCTTTTCATATTTTATTACATCTTTTTTTATTCCAAATACGCAAGTAACACATTAAATCTTTGCTTCTCCAGGTCTTTTTTTTATTACTTATTTTTATTCTTCTTTCGTGTAGTGTTGAAAGCAACGCAATTTGAATTTTTTTGTCTTAGGTCAGTTTTATGATTAAATTTTTATGTGTGTTTGTTGTCTTAATAAAATTTATATTCTTTTAGTGTTCTTTTTTTAGTAATTGAGCATTCTAATCATTGACTTATGTATGTGGAACGTATGTACATCAAATATCCTTGAAAAACAAGCTGATATAAACAGTTATGTTATTACAGCAAAACAAAGTACGCCACAAAGAGGTTGAAGAAGACAAACTACGACGTGTTTTATTATTATTTGATGAAATAAATAGTATCAGAAGTATTCGATTAGTTCTGCTTTGATTTAAAAAAAGTATATAAACAACAGAAATAAAATACCTTTATATATTTACATATATCAAAAACAAAAAATCAACATATTTATATAATTATCAATAATAATAATTATCAATGATCATACATACAAAAATCCATTGTAGTATCTCTTCGAAAGTACCTAAAGGGAACACAAACAAAACAATTAGGCACAATATTTCAAATATTATTATTATCTATATGTATATTAATACGTGATGGTAAATTTTTAGTTCCCTTTTTAAGCAATATGCGTGCACGGAGGAGTGTGAAAATTGGCATAGTTATAGTTCATATGGAGGAGAAGCTGAGAATGATATGTTTAATCTGTCTTAAAAATATATTAATTTAAATAAAATAAAACATTTACAATAATTGGTTACACCCTGTTAATGCGAATGATTAAAATTATATATCACACGCTCTGTGCTGAATTGTGCATTGCTAAAATTGTTTAACGTACCTTTAGGCTCATTTAAATATTCATAAATTTTTTATGTATATAGATTAAAAAAGCATTGGAAGGCAAAAATTGAATGAACAAAAAATATTTGTTAGAATTTGCACTCGAATTTTGAGTGCTGCGCTATACATATGTACTAGTTATTCATTAAAATAATCAAAATTTTTTTTGTATTTCATTTTCATATTTCAAAACATATGATCAAATGTCAAATGAAACCACAATCTATACATACTAAATGTGTGTCACTATATTGTAGTTTGTATACCATAATATACATACCATGGTTTCTATACCATATGTCGGTCAGTGATATTACTTACTACAATATAGTGACACACATGTAGTATGTATAGATTGTGATAATTTTCTTAAAGTATTTAATTAATTTAAACAAAATTGTAATACTTTTTTCACAGAATTATTAAAAAAAGGAAAATTTAACACACAAGAACAAAATGAACTATAACAAGTAAGAGTGTTAAATTCGGTTGGGCTGAATCTTTGATACCCTCCACCTGCATCTTAAACTCAATATTACAACCAATATTAGGTACGGCTACCACTTTAAAACTATTGCCGATGCTGAAACATTAATTCCGAATACCAATTAAATTTAAAGTTAATTGTTTTTTCTTTTTGGACAATTTCTATTATAATTTCTTTTTATAAAAAATAATGATCATGTGTTCTACAGAAATAAATAACTACTATTTGATTACTAGGGTAGAAATCCTAAAAGTTTCCTTAGTCCTTCATAGAACACTAACGAGATTCATTATTTAACACAGCCGGCGTTATAATACCAAAAGTTGGATCCTTCTTAGAATGTTTTAAGACCTTAGAATTATACGATAATTAAAAAATTCAAATGATTTTTGGCTAAAAATTATTAATTTTTAAAATGAGCGAATTTTAAAATATTTTTATCTGAATTAATTTAACACGTTCGCCACTCACCAATTTTTCGTGCTTTCAATAAAAACTCACGAACAAAAAAAATATGTGACATATATGTGACATGAGTTTTGCAAACAATTTTCTTTAGAGAAACTGCGTGTCACGTATATGTGACATTAATAAAAGTCACATATAGGTGACATGAATATTGTGAAGACTTGGTGTCATATATGTGAGTCACTAAATGGTCTGATTTATATCAATAAAAAGAAATTTAAAAATTTTAATATTATATATTCAAAAATTTTATTATTTTTTACATATGTATACACTATATTTATTAGCTGTGCCAAATTTTGAAACATGGATATGGGCATAATCCAATTATATCACCCTCTTTGTCTCTGCAGACTCCACATATATACTTGGTTGCGGTCCGCTTTTTATTTTTAGTGCACTGACGGCATCGTTTTCTTGAAGTGCTTACATCTGGAAAATTACCACCAGTAGATTTGCCGGCTGTTACTTCATGGGATGATCTTTGTGTTGGAGTCTCAGCCAAATATGGTTTTATAATCCTTTCTCTAAATGGCAATAGTGTTATGGGATTATTAACATTTATTTTGTTATAAATCCAGCAAGCATTCCAAAGTGATATGTCTATCAGGTGAAAAAACACCTTCATATTACCAGCGAATTGATCGCCTGGGGCAGGCATAATACGACACCATTTGATCAGATCGATCGATATCTGACATGTTTTTATTGTAGTCAACAACCATTTTCGGTTTGAGTGTACTTACTCCTCTTTTTGATGTTGTGTTAACCATGTCAGAATTACGCTATTGTAATAGTTGTCCATATAAAGTGTGTGTCCCTTTTGCAAATAATTCTGCATTAATTTAGCAACAACTCCAAATGAATGTCCTTTTTCATTGCAAACGGTAGCTTTTCCAGTGTAAATAACAATATTTAATAATAGTTCGTAAAACTTTATTCCATACTTATGTCTCTTATTCGGAATATACTGCCGAAATAAAATTCTTCCTCTCCACAAAAGAAGAGCTTCATCCAAAGACAAGTTTTGCGGGGAACTGTAGATTTTGCTTATATTTTGAAGAATACGACTTACGGCATTTTTAATTTTGTGTAGGCGGTCAGATTTATCACATTGTTCAGGGAAATAAAAACCCATACAACGAATTATATTTTCAAACTTTATGCGACTCATAGTTGCACCGAAAATACTTTGAAAATAAAGCGGATCATTGCTCCAAAACAGTCTCATTTCCGGCTTTTTATTAAGGGGCATTGTAATACACAAAGTAATTGCCTTTTTTATTTCCTCAACGGTCACATCTTTCCATCTAAGAAGATTAGATTTTGCGCTTAGTTTCTTATTTTTAGACATATAATTAGCGCGTGCATTTGTCCACAAAACAATATTCTTAACTAACTCGTCATCAAAAATCTGCATAAAATAATCTATTGGTTTTGCATTACGTGGTAAATCAATCAATATTTTCTCTTCACCAGTAAGTTCAATATGTTGCGTTTCGGGCTCCACATCAATCCAATCATTTTCTTTTGTAACAATTCCACCACGATCGCCTTCTAAAATGTTATCATCTTCTGAGAAACTGTCTTCCCCAGACTCTTCACACTCATTATCTGCGGCAAAGCTGCTTCCAGAATCTTCAAAATCCATATCAGTTTCACTGGAATTCAAAATAGCCTCAAGAATTTCCTCTTCAGAAACTAGTTTTTTTCTACGGACCTCCATTCTAAACAATCAACGAAAAAATACATACATGCATACACGTTTTCTATATAAAAATATATACATAGACAGTTAAAACATTACAAAATTATAAAAAACTTACCTTAAAATTCTTGATATCAATAACAAAATTTACACTTTTAGACAATAGAACCTTCTTCTATTGCTATTGCGACACGAATTAACTATTAACAAAGCACTGAAAGTTAGTTTTCATATCAATTCGTACATAAAAATTTTTTGGGGAATACCCGAACAAAAAACTAAATTTTAAAATAACTATTTAGCGTATCCACAAAACGCAGCACTCATATATATCTGACACCTTGCCAGAGACTAAAACACACAAGAAAATTACTTCCAACACACGTTCGTGAAATAAAAGTTTAATACATTTTATAATTATGCGACACATATATGTGACATGAGTTTTTATGAAAACTCCCACGTCACATATATGTGACGCTGAGTGGCGAACGTGTTAAGGATACATTTAATACAAAAAAAGAAATACATTATAATAACAGGTAAGAAACTAAATATATAAATTAAAACTATTAATATTTAATTTTTAATTTTAATTTTATATATTTAATTTTTAATTTTCAATTTTTAATTTTTTATTTTAATTTTTAATTTTTCAATTTTCGTTTTTCATTTTCATTTTTAATTTTAACTTTTAATTTTTAATTTTTAGTTTTTAATTTTTAATTTTTAATTAAATTTTAAATTTAAAATTTTTAATTTTTAATTTTTAATCTTTAAGTTTTAAGTTTTAAATTTTAATTTTTAATTTTTAATTTTTAATTTTTAATTTTTAATTTTTAATTTTTAATTTTACATTTTTAATTTTTAATTTTTAATTTTTAATTTTTAATTTTTAATTTTTAATTTTTAATTTTTAATTTTTAATTTTTAATTTTACATTTTTAATTTTTAATTTTTAATTTTTAATTTTTTATTTTTTATTTTTAATTTTTAGTTTTTAATTTTCAATTTTTAATTTTTAATTTTTAATTTATAATATTTAATTTTTAATATTTAATATTTAATTTTTAATTTTTAATTTTTAATTTTTAATTTTTAATTTTTAATTTTTAATTTTTAATTTTTAATTTTCCATTTTTAATTTTTAATTTCCATTTTCCAGTTTTGATTTTCCATTTTTCATTTTTAGTTTTTCTTTTTGAATTTTCCGTTTTCCATTTTTCATTTTCCATTCTCCCTTTTTTCAATTATAGTTTTTAATTTTCCATTTTTCAATTTTCGTTTTTCATTTTTATTTTCCATTGATTATTTTCCAGTATTCATTTTTCATTTTCCATTTTCCGTTTTTAATTTTTATTTTTCAATTTAAATTTTCCATTCTCCAGTTTTAATTTTCTATTTTCCATTATTCATGTTTCTTTTTCCATTTTTCATTTTCATTCTTCATTTTTCAATTTTCATTTTTCAGTTTCAATTTTTTTATTTTCCAGTTTAAATTTTCCATATTTCATATTTAATTTTCCATGTTTCATGTTTCATTTTCCATTCCCCATTTTTCATTTTCTAGTCTCCATTTTTCATTTTCTATTAATTTTTCATTTTCTATTCTTAATTTTTCATTTTCTGTTTTCCATTTTACATTTTTCGTTTTCCATTTTTCATTTTTCATTTGCCATTTCCCATTTTTCATTTTTCGTTTTCCATTTTCCAGTTTCCATTTTTCTTTTTCCATTTTCCATTTTTCGTTTTAATTTTTTCTTTAATATTGACGATTATTTTTTATTATAACATGATAACTATATAAAAATATATGGCAATGCTACTAACATAGCTCATGGTAGTTGTGATTGTTGGTATGATTGCATAATTTTTTTTGTGGCTTTTTTGAACTGTGAATATTGTTGTACAACTATTATGTTCAACCCCTAAAATATTACAA
This sequence comes from Cordilura impudica, assembly GCA_963682025.1. Classification (NCBI taxonomy): domain Eukaryota; kingdom Metazoa; phylum Arthropoda; class Insecta; order Diptera; family Scathophagidae; genus Cordilura; species Cordilura impudica. The sequence continues at coordinate 205,826,239 of OY821517.1, read as the reverse complement.
CAAACACACTGGGTTTTATGTTTTTTTAGTGGTATCTACATATTTTTGCTGGTATCTAAGCACAGTGATGCCCGCTTTAGCCCATTTTCAATACCAACCTGCTGGGAATTATGCCAAAGGATATTATTGTAACCTTACCCAGTTAAACCCAGATAAACCTATATGTACCCTCTGCCTTTGTGGTGTGGAGGGTATAAAAATGACTGTCTTAGTTTAATGAATTTACAGCTGATCAAAAATGACATTTGATGAAATTGTTGCTGGGTTCGTTTTTATTTTGGAAGTGTTTAGAAAGTTTTTTTTTATTTTTAGCTGTGTTTGATATAATACCACGTTTATACTACTTACATGAACGTAGTATACGACCAGCTATATACCAGTTTGTTCAATGGTTTAATTGTGGTATATGCTGACACACATGTGATATAGAATGCTAGTATGGTATGTATACTACATGTCTGTCAGGGCTATTAAGGTCTTTGGGCGATGAATTCGAATCTGACTTCAGAATTGGTGTCACATTACTTATGTACTAACATTTCTCGAAATAATGATGTAGTGGCGTAATCCGAAGTACTGATTCGGTTTCAGTGCTACTAAGAACTTTCGAAAAGTATAATATGGTATTAGGGAAGTATTAATTATTTTGAGAAATTTTGAAACGTAAACACCATAATGTCATTTCAAAGTTTGATATCTGAAAAAATGTGTGACATAGAGAAAAAATAGTGCTTTCAAACGCGAAGATACATAGTCCAAAATGTGTTAAATATGCGCGTTTTTGATATTTTTGGGTTAAGATTTCGCGAAAACTTAATGTAAAAGAAAAACTTTGAGTTCAGATTCAGCACTTAAAAAACATTTCAAAAAAATTAGACCAGGGAATAGAAATTTAACAAGTTTTGTGGGACTGTGAAAAAGGAAAATTATAGATTAAGTGAAATTTTATAGATTTTATATAATTTCATAATGCCGGAATGTCTATTGCTTCGGAAACCCTAAATATACAAAACATCCTCTGATAAAATAGTACAACATGAACCATTAATTTTTAAATTAAATTACATATATATAATAAAAGTTAGAGATTTATCGTGGATATAATATGATAACAACTCTTGTTATCAAAAAAAAAACCTCAGCAGTGATTGGTGTTTTTGGTTGAAAATAAGATTCATTTAACAATTCATTTCAGCAAGCAATTTTATTTTGCATTCAGTTTATATTAAATTTTGAAATATTTTGCTGCATTCACGTAATTTTTTCTAGCCAATAGATTTTGGGAAAATTAAGGACTCTGTGCACACACCAAAGGCAATAGTCAGATTTTTTTTATTTCTTCTCAGCATGATATGCTCACTATTTCGAAGAAAATTCAAACAACAGCACGACATCAATGTAAGATATAATTTCCAGGCTTACTATTTTTGTTGCCTTGATGAGTCAGTACATACGTACCACAGATATATTCACGGGGTATTCCAATAATTTGTTTGACACTGTTTTATCGTTTCTACCTAGGCGGTGGTAAAAATTAAGGTTGTCTGTTTTTCACAAAAGTGACAAAAAAAAGATCTTAGCGGATGTTAATAAATCTTAAATTATTTTCCTCAATAAAGTCAACCGTTCCATTATTTAATTTAAAGAGACTTTATTGCAATTTGGGCTCTTAACTGTATGAAAAATACCAACAGTCAGTCTCCGGATATTCACTAAAACTTACCTTACGACACCTCTGTGCCAGAAAATTGGGTTGTAAATTTTATATTATACATATGTGACCACATTAAAATTTATCATAGTCTACATACAGGGCCGGATTTACCCTTAAAAATTTTATGGTACTTTTATAATTTTTTTTGGGGAAAAAAAGAGGTTGATTTGTTTCTTGTTATTATTGGAATAATAATTTAATTTTAGTTCTTATTGAAATTGCAGATATAAAATAATGGTATATCAATTCAGTTAATATTTAATATGAACTATAATTAATAAAGAAGAAAGAATATAATTTAAAAATATTTTCTATTAGATATTTCCTCTGCGAAATCCTTAACAACCGAATCAAAAGTTCTTTTAATTTTAAATATGAAAGTCATTTATGCAGTTAATTGGCTACCCAAATTGTTCGACTTTTTTTGTTCGAATATATAATTGATAAAAATTGTGATTGTTTGTTTGATCGAGGAAACGAACATATTAAAAAACAGATCGAATAGTTCGAATAAATCGATTTATTTTAAATTAATTTAAATTAATTGTAAAATTTAATTAAATGCTGGGTTTGTCAAAAGTAAAGTAATCTACAAATTTTAATTTGACAATAAAATTAGGAATTAGGTTTAATATTAATCTAATAGGCATAGTGATTTCTTGTGACCGATGTAACTTTTTCACTTCTATTTCGACCAACATCTCTCATTTGAAAAGTATATATTTTTAGCTGTCCACCAGATTTACAGATTTGCACCGTCTGGAACAATTTTTTTGGAGTAATGCTTATTTACAGTTGCAACTAACACATACACAAAATTATACACACAAAATTATGAAATGCTGTATGTGTGTTTATGAAATTTGTTAATGCGTTTGCAAAAATTGTATATGAAAAGCCCCGTGTTGTATTGAAAAATAACTTTGGACATAAATCAATAACGACAACAACGACAAGAATGCAATCGAATTTCATTATAATAATTGCATATCACACGCCCTGTGTTGAATTGTGAATTGCCTAAACTTAGTATACCTATGGTGGCATACAAGGTGGTTCAAATAACTTTAAGCTCTTATTCCTTGTGTTCAACAAATATTTATTATGAAATAAATTAAATAGATTAAAAAAATATTCGTTTGTTAGATTTATCGTCATTTTTCAGACATATTGCAATTACTACTGTAATTAATATGTAATTATTTTAAATTTTGTTTTAAGTGGTGCGTGGTAAAGAAGAAGAAAGCATATATTTCAAAAATTCATAACTGCACTGTATTCTTAATCGGACCGGTTTCTGGCATTTCAGCCTTCATCAGCGATTTATTGAACATTGTGATAATTGTTATGTTTTAATTGAATAGATTGTTTCTATATGAAAATTTTTTCTACTTAGGGCGGCCGTGAGGTTTCGAACCATGAACCTTCTCACATACACTCGTACTTGCACTTTTTGGTCAGCGCTTTAACACACTCACCTAAAGTCAGGCCTACGAGCAGTGTGGTTAGTTTTTCAGTTTTCGTACCATACAGCTTTACTTTGTATTAATTTCAGAAGATACAACTCTGTCCAAACAAACAATCGTTATTTTTGAATTTTGAATATTTTTTGCATTTATACTTCTAATTTCCACTATTCTCAGTTTTCGTAAGAGTTGTCAAATGTGATGTACGGTTTTTGTACATACCTACATATGCACTTTACATATATTTGAGATGACGCTTTGAAGCGAAGAAAAATTTTTTGTTTGTTAGATTTATCGTCATTTTTCAGACATATTGCAATTACTACTGTAATTAATATGCAATTATTTTAAATTTTGTTTTAAGTGGTGCGTGGTAAAGAAGAAGAAAGCATATATTTCAAAAATTCATAACTGCACTGTATTCTTAATCGGACCGGTTTCTGGCATTTCAGCCTTCATCAGCGATTTATTGAACATTGTGATAATTGTTATGTTTTAATTGAATAGATTGTTTCTATATGAAAATTTTTTCTACTTAGGGCGGCCGTGAGGTTTCGAACCATGAAAATATTCTTTCAAATATTCAATGAAAAAATCAAATTTCCTAGAATTTGCACTCAAAAATTGAAAAAGTTTTAAAAACGCTAAAGTTTTAGATATTACTGAAAGCATTTCCAAATATTATTATCAAAAACTGATCAATTATATACATATAAAAAATAAAATATATTTTAAAAGCTGCTTTCTTTTTATTTTCAAAAATCAAAATCGGTTGAAAAATTACTATGTTAAAACATTTTAAGTTATGGTGTATGAGAATTTTTAGACACGGTTTTGATGAGATAAAAATCGGTTTAGCACAGTTTAATTGATGTAGTACACTGTTCTAAGTAATACTTATCAAACATATTTTGTTCAAAATATTTTTGTAACTTATACAAAAAAAGGTTAAAAAGATGACATCTTATAAAAAATCGTTTCCTCGATCAATACTCACAAATATTTTGAATAATAAATAAGTTGAAATTTGTAATTTTTGTACTCTCCACAGCTCAGTGTGGAATTAATAAACGAAAAAAAGCAAGGTGATCAAAGATCTGTTAATGAAGTATCGTCGATTAACAATTACTGATGTAGATGATACTGTTCATATTCCAAAGGATCAGTCAGGACGATTTTAAAGATATTTCGGTGCCCAAATGTGGATAACAAAATTAATTTAATTTTTAATTTTTGATTTTTATTTTTATTTTTAATTTTTAATTTTAAATTTTTAGTTTTTAATTTTGAATCTTTAATCTTTAATTTTCAATTTTTAATGTTTAATTTTTAATATTAATTTTTAATATTTAATTTTTAATTTTTACTTTTGAAATTTGGCAACCCTATAGTGATAAACACGGATCTTTTGTATCGCTCTTTGTTATAATTAATTATTAAATAAAAGTATAACTTACAACGACTTGTTTCACATCATTTTGTTTGTTATCAACCAGCGGGAGTGTGTAGTGTATTGAAGTTTGCACAGTATCATTAATGGTGTTTTATTTACTTTTTATAATAATAAAGTAAGTCACTTTCCATTAATTATTTATTGGAATTTTGGTTCGCAATCCACTCAATTGGTTGGAAAACCACTAAATATTATATATACCATCAAACATAAAAAGAATACCAGCTGTTTTTATATTCACCACACACGGTGCTGCCAGATTTTCGCATTTTGTTAATACCCAAACCGTATTTTTAAAAGACCCAGAATAATATTTTATCGACACGGTATTTAGTAACTAAATTGTTCTTATAATTTGGCATAAAATAAATCCTGATTCCCAACTTATGCTTTTAATGGAAGAAGGTTTTTCCAGAATGTCAATTGACATATCTAATAACATTACATTTAAAATAAAGGAGTCTGAGGAGGGTATATTAACTAAAATTGTCAACATTGAGGAAAAAATATATTCTGTTTCCGACAGGGTCAGCAAGCTAGAACAAATTATTCCGCAAATTGTTGACCTTAAAAATGAAATTGATACCTTAAAGCGATCTTTGGACAAGCAAGAAAATACTAAAGTCGCTAATGAGATACGAATTCACGGCATTCCATACTATGAAAATGAAAACTTACAGACTACATTTATGAATATTTGTGAGACCATTAATGCAACTGTTCCAAATATAAGTAAAATAACTCGTCTTCAAAATTCTCGAAACAATAGTAAAAATGATAACGTTATTGATCCTACTATTGCCATAAAATTGTCATCAGCTCAGGAAAAAAATTATATTTTGAAGCAAGCTGCTGTTTTTCGTCGTAACTCTGAAGACCTTCTGCGCCTTTGTCATGCTGGTTTTGATTCTAATGAACCATTCTATATAAATGAAGCTCTAACCAGATTTAACCACAATCTTCTTAAGGAAGCAATTAAGTTAAAACGGAAAAAACTACTCTCATCAGTTTACACTCGCCGTGGCCGTATTTATGCCAAAAGCTCTAAGTCCGATAGCGCGTTTTGTGTGGAGAATGTGCATTTTCTGGAAAATATCGAAACATCGAAAAACACACGTGACAACTTTCCAGTTTCTGTAGTAGAAGGGTTTCGCCAGTAATATTTTAAAATTTAAAACTGTCGTAATTATTTCCATAACCTATTTTTTTTTTATTTATTTTTTTGATATCTTTTCCTTTTTATTATGCCTTTTTATTTTAAATTTTTTGAGTATTTCTTATTTGATGTTGATATTTGCTTAATACTTTATTATGACTTCTTCTAATATTCGGTCGAGTTCCAAATACAACACTCATTCTATGATTCGTATAATTGGTAAACAAAAGGAAGGTTTAAAAATTTGTCACTTAAATGCTCAAAGTCTTTTTTGTAAATTTGATGAATTTCGATACATTTTTTAAACCCAGGAATTGATGTAATTTGTATATCTGAAACATGGTTCAATCCGAATAAGATAAAAAACTTTCAGGTCAAAATAGACGGCTATGATTTATTTCGAGCTGATAGGAATACAGGTAAACGTGCTGGAGGCGTTGCAATGTATGTCAAGAAACAATTACGTTCTCGATTTGTTTGCAAATCTATCGATGAAGAATATGATTTTGTATTTATTGAACTTCCTTGTGACGTAAGCAAATGTCTCATAGGTGTTTTATATAGGCCTAATGATTCACTAGATATTTCTCCGGTTGTTAATATGTTAGATGAAAATTGTTTATCTTATAGTGATATTATTCTTTCTGGAGACCTAAATGGAAATTTGCTCATTGATTCTGATCTAATTTCACTTTTCCAACCGATTGGGCTTATAGCTGTAAACACTACTATCCCCACTCACTTTGCTTCAATGAGTAGTACCCTTATTGACATGTTCTTTATCTCAGATATTAGAAAAGTTCTTTTGCATGACCAGTTTTCTTATCCTAATTTCTCAAAACATGGCGTCATTTATATGACCTTTAACCATCCTTATTTTAAACATGAAAAACCACAGCATATTACTTTCCGGGATTACAAGAATATTAACTATGATGCTCTTTTAAATGAAATTAATATAATCAATTGGACCAGTATCTACAGTAATCCTGATTTAAACCAACAGATATCCTTTTTTTATGAAGCTACCACATACCTATACGACAAATACGTACCGGTTAGAAAGAAAACTGTTAAATCTTCTACTAAGCCTTGGTTTAATCAAAATATTTGTGATTTAATATTTAAAAGAAATTCTGCTTACGATAAGTGGAAAAGATATAAAACTACACAGTCAAATGAATTTTTTAAATCACTACGTAGATCTGTTACTAGGGAAGTAAAGTAAGCTAAGCAACGCTATTATAGTCGTGTATTTTCAGAGGCTATGGATACTAAAAATATGTTGAAAGAAATAAAGAAAATTGGTTATAAAGATGAAAGTGAATCGGTAAATCTTTCCACTTTTGAACTAAATGAATTGAATAGACAATTTACTTCAAATGACTCAACTCCTCTTCGTTCTGACTCTTATGCAAATCTACCAGATTGCAATCTGGATTCTTTATTTAGTTTTTCCTGCGTTAACCAGGAGGATGTTCTGGAAGCTTTTTTTTCCATAAAGTTAAAATCTATTGGTCTAGACGGTATGAATCCAATATTTATTAAAGCTATTTTACCACAGGTTTTACCCTATATCACTCATATTTTTAACACTATTTTTACAAAATCTATTCTCCTTGATTTGTGGAAATGTGCAAAAGTAATTCCCTTGCCGAAATCTAATAAAGAATACAGGCCAATTTCCGTAATACCTTTTCTTTCGAAAGTTTTCGAAAAAATTATGAGCAAACAAATGAATGAACATATATCCAATAATAATCTTTTATCATCTAAGCAATCTGGTTTTCGCAGGAAAAGAGGGTGTATCACTACTTTAATTGATGTATCGGAAGATCTTCTTTATATCGTTGACAGTGGTAATATTGCTTTTTTGACTTTATTGGACCACTCTAAAGCTTTTGACTCAGTGGACCATGATATTCTTGTTAAAAAGCTTAAACATATTTTTGGTTATTCTGAAACCTCCTCTAAATTGATTAGCTCTTACCTTCGGAATAAAGAGCAAGTAGTTGTCTCTAAAGACAAGTCGTCTACCTCTGCGTCTTTAAGTAGGGGTGTTCCGCAGGGGTCTATACTTGGCCCTCTTTTGTTTTCTATTTACATAAATGATCTACCACGCGTAATTAATTCATGCCAAATGCACATGTACGCTGATGACGTTCAGTTATACACATCATGTAACGTACGAGATGTGGAAAATTGTGTACAGAACCTGAATACTGAACTGAACCACGTATTTGAATGGGCTAGGTTGAATTGTCTCACCTTAAATCCGAAAACATCTCAGTGCCTTGTTATTTTTAAAAAGATATATGATACCACTTGTCTTCCGAAAGTTAGTATTAATGGAGTGGATATCGCCTACGTTGCGAATGCTAAAAACCTTGGAATGATTTTTAATAATACCCTAACGTGGAATGATCAAATTAACAAAGCTTCTGGAAAAGTTTATAGTATTCTCCGTAGTCTTTGGTCTTCTCAGTACTTCACACCGCAGAAAATTAGATTTGTTCTTGCAAAATCGTTTATCTTACCTACGCTTTTATGTGATTGTGAATTGTTGTCAGGTTGTGATAGTGCAGACATGGGTAAACTTACACGCGTCTTTAAAAGTGTAGTTAGATATGTTTACGGTTTACGCAAATATGATAGTATCTCCGCTTTTCTAAACAAAATTTATGGCATTTCATTTGAAGACTATCTTAAATTTAGAACTTTACTTATGGTTCATAAAATTATTTTCACTAAAGAACCCGTTTACCTTTTCGAGCGATTACTATTTACAAGATCTAACCGTAATAACTGTCTTGTACCAATATTGTACAATAGACTAATATCCGAAAGACACTTTTTTGTAAATGGCATACGTCTTTGGAACTCGTTACATACTTTAAATAATCAACTTCACAAAATATCAAATACAACATCATTTAAGAAAGAACTATTTAAACTTTTTCTCAATTGATTTTTAATACTTCATTTTAATTTCTTTAGTTAATTTAATTTTAACTTCTATATAATTTTTACATGCTGTGCAGGATATTTTTACACTTTATTTTTACATTTTTATTTTATTTTTTATATATTTTATATTATATTTTATTTTATATTATTCTTTTAATTTTAATTATAAATTAAACTTACATGCATTCTTCTTATTGAAAATTAATTTGTTATGACTAACGTTGTTTTATAAGATTTTAAATCTTGTTACATTAGGATTTTCATTAATAAAATTAATAATAATAATAATAAAAAAATTTTTATTTTTAATTTTTAATTTTTAATTTTTAATTTTTAATTTTTAATTTTTAATTTTTAATTTTTAATTTTTAATTTTTAATTTTTAATTTTTAATTTTTAATTTTTAATTTTTAATTTTTAATTTTTAATTTTTAATTTTTAATTTTTAATTTTTAATTTTTAATTTTTAATTTTTAATTTTTAATTTTTAAGTTTTAATTTTTAATTTTTAATTTTTAATTTTTAATTTTAATTTTTAATTTTTTATTTTTAATTTTTAATTTTTAATTTTTAATATTTAATTTTTAGTTTTTAATTTTTAATTTTTAATTTTTAGTTTCTAATTTTTAATTTTTATTTTAAAATTTTTAATTTTTAATTTTTACTTTTTAGTTTTTAATTTTTAATTTATAATTTTTTATTTTTAATTTTTGATTTTTAATTTTAAATTTTTATTTTATATTTTTCAATTTTTTTTTTCTTTTTTTAGTTTTCATTTTTTATTTTTTATTTTAATTTTTAATTTTTTATTTTTTATTTTTCAATTTTAATTTTTTATTTTTCATTTTTCATTTTCAAAGAGATTATTAGATACATATCATAATTTTTTCACCAATACAATCATAAGTCATACCGATTTTATCTTACGCATTACATATTAAGCTGTTTTTGTAATTGTATTGTGAAATAGAAATTTACACCCCTGCGAGTATAGACGTTTACATATCAGAAACACTTAACATACGTTATTAAACTCCAGCAAGCTTAATAAACTATCTTGCAAAAATATTTTTGTTTACATTAATATTTACATTTTGTTAAATAGATCTATATATGTATTTACATTATTTACATCTATATAAAGTAATAAAGTTTATTTCCTATACGGGAGATCTAACATATGAAACCTTTTCAGTCTTCTAACCTCTTCCGTTTCATCTAATAAAGATATTGCTAAAGTTGGTTGGTTGCAGAGTCGATCTATACATCGAGAGCTAAATATGTTTATTTCATCTTTTATGTATGGTATTTTAAGGTATTAATGAATTTGTTTATTTGTTACAAACCAAGGAACATTAACTATACACCTTAGAGTTTTAGACTGAGATCGCTGTAATATTCCTATATTTGAATTACTTGTTGTTCCCCATAATTGGGTCCCACATGTCCGCACGGGTTTAAGAATACACTTATATAATTTAATTTTGTTTTCTACACTGAGTTCAGACTTTCGACCTAATAACCAGTACATCTTTTTAGTTTTAAAATATTTTTTTTTTTTCATACATAAATTCATCTTTATTTACATCTTATACTTAGCATATAAATTTACAATTTTCGAGATTTTATCTATAGATACTACAACGAATAATTCTGATAACAAAAGATCTTAATTTTAATCGTTTAATTATAATATTATTGAAATGAAAAAAGGAAAAACTTTTATATTGAAGGAAAAATAAATATGTTAGAAGATATGCAAGTATACAACGAAATTAACCGACTGACGACAGTATGTCAAAGTCGTAAGTTCTTATTTTTTCATATTTTTCTTTTTATCTAAAAATTATTAAAATCTGGAAATATTAAACTTTATATTTAGTTTTATATTTTTGTAAAGCACGTATTTTGAAAAAATAAAGAACAATTAACTAACTAACTATACAACGAAATTATCTAATGATAATACCAGTATACACGTCATTTTCAATTTGTCATTTTCAATTTGTTTGTATTTCGGAGCTGCAATTAAGCCAATTGTATGCATTTCCTTATTAGTTGATAATGAGAATTTTGGATGGATTCATGGTATTTATTTTTGAGTTGTTTTATGAAGTCGAAAATTAGTTCATATCCAGTTTCGTTGCGGAGAAGTTGAGTTGCATATCTGCAATTTTTGTTATTTATGATTTTGAGACATTTACTTTGAATGATTTGTAGTTTCTTCAAATGTGTGTTTGCTGCATTGTTCCAAATGGGACTTGCATAAGTTAAAGTTGGTCGAAACACACTTTTAAATATTAAGTTTTTGTTCTTAAGGTTAAGGGTTGAACGTTTACCAAGGATTGGCCTCAAGGCTCTGATAGTTTTCATGGATTTTTTACAGATTTCACTGATGTGTTTTGCAAAGTTAAGTTTCTTATCGAGGCAAACATCAAGATATTTGAAACTTAACTGACGACTTGGTACTCGTTTGGGAGAGTTGCTGCAAGGGAATATAATAGCCTGCCTTTTAATAGGGTTTATTTTAATTTTCCATTTATAAAAGTATTTGCTACAGGCAGAAACTCTTTTTCCATTTTCTTTATCAATGCTTTAGTGAGTTTACTTGACGTTATGAGAGACATATCATCAGCATAGTAAGCAACTTTCATGTATGATGTATAAATTGAATACAATAATGGCGAAAATATTTAACCTTGTGGTAGGCCAGCAGTAATTTGTTTCGGAGACGCAAATGTTTTATTTACAGCTACTAAGAATGTTCTATCAGTGAGAAAATCCGCAATAAGCCTGCACAAATATTTTGGTCTATTAGCTTGAAGCAATTTATGAATAAGACCGTAATGCCAAAAAGTATCAAATGCCTTTTCTACGTCCGCAACTATTAAGCCTGCAGATTCTTTAATTCGTTTGTTGTACATTATTATATTATTGATACTGTTTATTTGGTGTACTGCGCTATGTTGTTTTTTAAACCCAAATTGCCAATATTTATGTATTTTCAATAGCACTGTAAATTCGATTTTGAATATATTTCTCAAATAGTTTGCCAAGGTTACTTAATAAGCTTATTGGTCTATAACTGTGTGGACCTGTGCTTAGGCTTATTTGGTTTCGAAAGAGCAATGATTTTCGCCTCTTTATTTTTAAACAGCTGTTCAAAATGATTAATAATAATTTTACTGCCTTAGGAGGTAATTATACCCTCCACACTAGTGTGCAGAGGGTATATATAAGTTTGTCATTCCGTTTGTAATAATTAGAAAACAATTTTTGGACCCCATAATATACATATATTTGTGATCCTTATAACAAGCGGAGTTGATATAGCGATGTCCGTCTGTGGAAATCACGATGACGACTTCAATCGGGCAGCTAGGGTGCTCGTTTGCATAACAAATGATTCACTAACATCCTGAGAAGTTCGCTATTTAAAATCGTCCAATTCGGTTTAATAAGTCCCAAGAAATCACCGAAGAAGTAAAAAAAAATGAAAAATATGTGTTTCTGTATTGTTCTTGTTGTTATTCTAAATATTATATTTTTGTCATAGCTGGACTTGTTGCTTTTGTGGTCGTTTGGGTAATAATATAATAAAAACTAACCCTTTGTAAATTTTTTTTATCAACTCTGGCAGAAAAATTTAAAAGTTTCCCTTGTTTTGGCATCACCAAAAAAATGTGCTAGATCATTTCTGTCGCCGCCACAAGACTGCCTGCAAAGTTTCAGACTGATTGTGCTACGGGAAAAGGGCTAAAAATCGGTCAAAAATTTTGTCGACTAGCAGAGACTACGAGTTAATATGTACATACATATGTATAAAGGGAGTAAAAATTCACCAACATCTAAAGCAACTAATGCTAAGCTGCCTAGTGGTTAATAAAAGAAAAACAATGTAAATTTACCAAAAAAAAAAAATTCATGTATTAATTTAGTTAAAGAAAAACACAGCAATAAGTTTTGATGATGTGTTTTGGAATTTCAAGGCGTGCGGACGGATTATTGTGACACTGGATCTAAAACTTTAATGCGCAAAATTTAAGCCAAATCGGAAAATGCTTTCTGGACGCGCATAGAGTTCAAAGTTCAAATGTGCATATACATATATGTAAAAATTATCAAAAAAAAAAAAATAATTTTTCATAAAAATTTTGATGTTAATAATTGCGCGTGAATTAAATTAGTTAATCATCTAGAGTCAATTATCTTTCTAATAAAACAACAAAATCTATTATCGGTTGAAAAACAGCCAAGTTATATCAAGTTCCCCAGGCAATAAATGCGCCGCAGACCACTTGATTAAGAAAATCGAGCTCACATGTTTGTAGACATTTAAATAATTTACAACAACAACATTTTTGCATTCTCCAGCTCCCAAAATGATCTTATGTGAAGTATTTTGCATCTCGTCTATTGTTATGCTGTTCTAAATTAATGTGAAAACGGTACGTATTTTTTAGCGCTATTTCAATATCTCCAATTTTACTTTTTCAACAATTTTGTTCAAGAAATTTACTAAAATCAACGATTGGACTTTAAGGTATTATTACTAAAATATATGAGTTTAAAAGTCCCAAATATTGTAGGTATCCTGTTCTTAATTTGGCGAGGGCAGCTTTTTTTATTTTTCGTCGGATTTGAAGAAAAATGTGATTTTTCATACTTTTTCAACTTTTAGGCTATATCTTTTTGGCGTTATCATATTTCAAACATCTTTTGTCAAAATATTATACTACTTGATATAAGTTCCGAATCTTGTAAATTGAGGTTACATTTAAACACTATAAACTGTTCCTCTTTAAGGTCAAAAGTCAAATTTAAGGAGATTAACATTTTTTTAAAACAAAATATCGAAATAATGTATATTTGTGGTATGATTTCGAAAAACTTGTTGATAGTTTAATAATTCTGGACTTATTTTCTGAAATTAACACGTGGGGTACTCTTGTTTTTAAATTTTATAAATTTGTATAAATTTTAATTTTTAACTAGAGACCCGTGTTGCTCCGCAGCATTATATTATATTATATTAATTTTTATGAGGAGCCGTGAGTGTTCTTAGACTTGTGTCAGCAGCCTACATTAATCAGAACTCTACTTATAGAGGTTTGAGTGAAGGAAAATATTGAAAAAATCTTGAAAAAATTGAGCGTAAAGTTGATTGTGCACGCATAACTTTCCTCAATCTGTACGTTAACTTTCGTGTTGCATAATGTAAAGTTGATTGTGCACGCATAACTTTCCTCAAACTCAACGAATTTAAACAATTAATCTGTACGTTAACTTTCTTATTACATAACATTATTACATAATTTAAAGTTGATTCTGCACGCATAACTTTGCTGAAACTCAACGAATTTAAGCAATTAGTAGCTCAAAAGTAAGAGCTTGATCCACTGAGTGTTCTTAGACTTGTTTCAACAGCCTACGTTAATTAGTTATAGAGGTTTGAGTGAAGGAAAATATTTAAAAAAAACTTCAGAAAATCGCGTTTGAGTATAACTTGAGTAAGGTGGGAGTTGAGTAAATTTCAATGATTGATGACATATCTACGGTATCGGAGGCTGTAGTGACCAAGAATGTTTTAAAAATTCGTTCTAATGCTGTTGGTGATGATGGGGTGTCTATTAAATTTTTAAAACTAATTCTGCCCTATGTTGTTGGGTCACTAACGCATATATTTAATCATTGCATAACAACGTCCATCTTTCCTAAATTATGGAAAATAGGAAGAGTAATTCCCGTGGCTAAATTATCCACTGCTGTTAATACATGTGATTACCGACCGATAAGTATTCTACCAGTTTTTGCTAAAGTTTTTGAGTCTCGTATGGCAGAGCAAATTACTTCTTATCTTAATCTTAACAAACTTCTATCTCCTTTGCAATCTGGATTCCATGCTGCTCATAGCTGTACTACTGCTTTAAAGGTGATGGATGATATCAGACCTGAGTATGACCTGGGAAATTTGACATTCATGTGTTTATTAGATTTTTCTAAGGCATTCGATAAAGTGGATCATGCTATTCTTTGTCAGAAATTAAAGCACTATTTTGGTTTTACTGATGCAGCTTTAATTCTTATGAAGAATTACTTGACCGGGCGTGCTCAGAAGGTAATTGTAGGGAATAGGCAATCTGGTTTGAGAGGTATAACCTCAGGTGTACCGCAAGGATCCGTTCTAGGTCCTCTGTTATTTAGCATTTTTATTAATGACGTGTTTAGTGTCTGTAAGTATGCTCGGATGCATGGTTATGCAGATGATATTCAACTATATATATTTCTAATCGTCTTGGTTTGATAGAAGATACATGTTGCAAACTTAATGAGGACTTACATGCTATAAAAACTGATACTAATAATTTGATACTAAACCCTAAAAAATCGGTTGTTTTACCAATTAGCAAATTCATATTCAACCGTAGTTATTTTCCAGTATTATATCTTGGTTCCTCCCCTCTGATGTATGTTGACAAAGTAAAATATCTTGGATTTTATATAATTTCAACCCTTTCATGTACAGACCATATAAACAATGTTGTACGTAATGTTTTTCTTGTACTACGTAATTTACGAGTGTCTTCTTACTTTACACCAGTTGAAACTAAGCGAAAGCTTGTTGTTCAGTTAATACTCCCACTGATTACTTATTCAGCTGAGGTATATAGTAAATTAGATTCACACTCAATGCACAAATTACAGGTGTCTTTTAATAATGCTACGCGATATGTATATGGTCTAGCGCGGTTTGAAAGTATATCATCCTGGCGAAAAATGATCCTTGGTCGTGAGTTGGATGATTACCTTACTATGCGAAACCTAATATTTTTGCACAAGCTTCTGCATCACAAAACTCCTGTCTATTTGTTTGAAAAACTCATATTTGCGAGATCTACAAAATCCATTTCTCTAATAATACCAAAACACAACTTTCTCAACACAAGTAGATTTTTTTTCGTTAACACAATTAAGCTATGGAATGCCCTTCCCATGCACATTAAACAGATATCGAGAATAAACAGTTTCAAGAAAACCTTATTTGAACATACAGCTTCCAACAACTAGCTCTTCTTTTTTTTAACATATCAATAATTTCATTTTTTTTTCTTAATTTATCTTTCATTCTCGCTCTCTTCTCAAAACTATATAGCCAGCTCATTAATTAATTTTATCATGTTGTGAGTTTATTGTTATTGTCTTTTATTTTTCTATAGAAAAAAACTATTTATTTATTCATTTATTCTTAATAATGACTTTACTTATGTAATTCCACTTGAACCACAAAAGAATTATATTCTTAAGGTTCTAATAATGAAAAAACAAATAACTAAATCTAAATCTAAATCTAAATCTAAATCTAAATCTGTGGCTAAATACCTTTCATTAAAAAAAATTAAGGAAATCGGCCGGATAAAACGACCAGACGGACTCGGATTAGTTTTCATAATTTTTTTTTTAATATGTTATTTTTAATTTTTAAATTTAAATTTTAATTTTTAATTTTAAATTTTAATTTTTAATTTTTAATTTTTAATTTAAAATTTTAAATTTATAAATTTTTAGTTTTTAATTTTTAATACATAATTTTTAATATTTAATTTTTAATTTTAAATTTAAATTTCCAATTTTTAATTTTAACTTTTTAAGTTATTAGTTTTTAATTTTTAATATTTAATTTTTATTTTTAAATTTTAATTTTTGATTTTTAATTTTTAAATTTTATATAATAATTTTTATTTTTTATTTTTTTAATCTTCAATTTTTTAATTTTTCATTTTTAATTTTAAATTTTTAATTTTTAATTTTTAATTTTTAATTTTTAATTTTTAATTTTTAATTTTTAATTTTTAATTTTTAATTTTTAATTTTTAATTTTTAATTTTTAATTTTTAATTTTTAATTTTTAATTTTTAATTTTTAATTTTTAATTTTTAATATTTAATTTTTAATTTTTAATTTTTAATTTTTAATTTTTAATTTTTAATTTTTAATTTTTAATTTTTAACTTTTAATTTTTAATTTTTAATTTTTAATTTTTAATTTTTAATTTATAATTTATAATTTATAATTTTTAATTTTTAATTTTTAATTTTTAATTTTTAATTTTTAATTTTAATTTTTAATATTTAATTTTTAATTTTTAATTTTTAATTTTTAATTTTTAATTTTTAATTTTTAATTTTTAATTTTTAATTTTTAATTTTTAATTTTTAATTTTTAATTTTTAATTTTTAATTTTTAATTTTTAATTTTTAATTTTTAATTTTTAATTTTTACTTTTTAATTTTTAATTTTTAATTTTTAATTTCTAATTTTTAATTTTTAATTTTTAATTTTTAATTTTTAATTTTTAATTTTTAATTTTTAATTTTTAATTATTAATTATTAATTTTTAATTTTTAATTTTTAATTTTTAATTTTTAATTTTTAATGTTTAATTTTTAATTTTTAATTTTTATTTTTTAATTTTTAATTTTTAATTTTTAATTTTTAATTTTTAATTTTTAATTTTTAATTTTTAATTTTTAATTTTTAATTTTTAATTTTTAATTTTTAATTTTTAATTTTTAATTTTTAATTTTTAATTTTTAATTTTTAATTTTTAATTTTTAATTTTTAATTTTTAATTTTTAATTTTTAATTTTTAATTTTTAATTTTTAATTTTTAATTTTTAATTTTTAATTTTTAATTTTTAATTTTTAATTTTTAATTTTTAATTTTTAATTTTTAATTTTTAATTTTTAATTTTTAATTTTTAATTTTTAATTTTTAATTTTGAATTTTTAATTTTTAATTTTGAATTTTTAATTTTTAATTTTTCGTTTTTAATTTTTAATTTTTAATTTTCAATTTTGAATTTTCAATTTTGAATTTTGAATTTTGAATTTTGAACTTTTAATTTTTAATTTTTAATTTTTAATTTTTTATTTTCAATTTTTAATTTTTAATTTTCAATTTTTAATTTTTAATTGTTAATTTTTAATTTTTATTTTTAATTTTTAATTTTTAATTTTTAATTTTTAATTTTTAATTTTTAATTTTTAATTTTTAATTTTTAATTTTTAATTTTTAATTTTTAATTTTTAATTTTTAATTTTTAATTTTTAATTTTTAATATTTAATTTTTAATTTTTAATTTTTAATTTTTAATTTTTAATTTTTAATTTTTAATTTTTAATTTTTAATTTTCAATTTTTAATTTTCAATTTTTAATTTTTAATATTTAATTTTTAATTTTTAGTTTTTAATTTTTAATTTTAAATTTTAAATTTTAAATTTTTAATTTTTAATTTTAAATTTTTAATTTTTAATTTTCAATTTTTAATTTTTAATTTTTAATTTTTAATTTTTAATTTTTAATTTTTAATTTTTAATTTTTAATTTTTAATTTTAATTTTTAATTTTTAATTTTTGATTTTTGATTTTTAATTTTCAATTTTCAATTTTTAATTTTTATTTTAAATTTTTAGTTTTCATTTTTAAAATTTAAATTTTTAATTTTAATTTTTCTAGACCGACTATAATTTTCTTAATTGTTATTATTAATTTAGTATTGCCTATCACGTGGTACTAGGTATTTTTTTTAATGGATTATAATAGTAATGTGCACTTAATTTTAACGGTTAGCGACATTAGTTAGCAGTTGAATAATTATATATCGCACCTGTACCTCTAAAGTGAGTCAACTCAAAATTTACAAATTTTCAGTAGAGGCAAAAACATTTTTTTTTAATATTTACTATAAAATTTAAAAACAGTTGTTTTATTGTAAAGAATTGCGAATAATAACTATACAACAGTAGTTGTTTTTGCGATTTTTTCAGTGATCAGCAAAAATAACAATTCTTTTAGGTGGAACTCAAAATATGTCTTCTAAGTGGATTCTAAAGAAGCTACTCTTATAACACAAAGAGGGTTACAGCTGTATTTTTTTTTTGCGAAAGACTAGAAAAATCGATAAGATTTTTACAGTGGATAGATATGACCACTGTGTATCGTTTTCTTGCAAAAAGTGAAAATTGAAAAATTTTGAGTTGACTGACTTTAGAGGTACAGGTGCGATATGTTAAAAGAAATAAAAATTAAAAATAGCTTTTATTTTTGGAAGAAAAAAATTTTTATAGATGAGGAAAAAAAATCAAAAAATAGCTTTCTACATTTAACTATTTTGAAGTTGAAATTTATTTAATGGATAGGGGCAGCGCTGATTCTTTTCCAATTTCAATGGTGTTTGTCTTTGAGCTGACATAATTCGATCCCAATGTGGTCGCTGGGTTATTTATTTTATTGATTACTAGTATGACCTGCCGTGCATGACATGTATGCCATCATTATACATACTTATATAGATTTTATTGATTACCATCACATATTACGTCCGCACCGGATGATATGCTTCTGAACAAAACTGACAAGACGATGAAAGTAATATTCTTTCAAAATTTTAGACTTCAATATCATTTGAAATCTCCAAAAATATCGTTCAAAAATAATTTTGTTGGGGATTTAAATCTGTAGCAACATTTACCAAAATTGTATCGCTCTAGTTGCATTAGTGTAAATACATATTTTAATTTTTGTTCCATAAACAAAAAACAAATATTTTCGTTACATATGAAATAAATTTAATAAAATCAAATTTAATCATATTAAACTGCATCTCATTTCGTGGTAATGTTTCCTTTTAAAAGGACTTAACAGGAATAACAGTTTTCAAAAAAGTATTTAAATACTGCTGCTCGTCCGAAAATGCCGAGAGAGGAGTATTTTGGTGTGAGAAATTTTTTTTATATAAAATTGCCAAGATTCTGTTCTGTCATTTAATGCTGACAATGGCATCATATGACGAGCATAAATATTTAAATATATTTTTTAAAAACTTCAATTCTTTGCAATATGTTTGGAAGTTACAAACATCACCACAAACTCATTGGCCCTGACCACAGAGTCATATAGCTTAGAAGAGTTGTTTGTCAATTAAGTGAGTTTCGGTTATATGTATGTTTTCGGAGTTATATTCTAAACACTTACACAAACCAATTTCAGTTAAAGCGAAATAGACTTTCAAAGTGAGTTTTACTGAAAAGTTAAATTTTCTTCCTGAATTAAGACAACTTTCAAATACACATCGCAATTTAAAGCCTGTTTTAGCGAAACCTTTTGTTTTACGTGTAGGTGAAGCCTTAATACATTATTCCATATTAAATGCAGCATTTTTGCAAATCAACCCCTCTATGAGTACA
Organism: Cordilura impudica; assembly: GCA_963682025.1. Taxonomy (NCBI): domain Eukaryota; kingdom Metazoa; phylum Arthropoda; class Insecta; order Diptera; family Scathophagidae; genus Cordilura; species Cordilura impudica. The sequence goes on along the minus strand of OY821517.1, from coordinate 205,806,236 downwards.
TGTATATTAGGGTAATAACTTTTAAAAATGTTTTGCAAATATCACAATGTGTCTAGGATGTGATAAGGAAAAAATATATTATTATTTCGCGGTTGTAAAAAAAAAAAATCACATGGGAAGGGAACGCGATGATATAATATAATTTCTTAAAAATTGTTTAAAATTTTTGCGTTTATTTACGCTTCTACCTTGCTCGAATACTGAATGGAATATGTCTGCTATTTCAGCTTAAGCAATTAATAACTTTGAGAAAATTTTAACCCAGTTAATTTAAATATTATCAAAATACCATTTAATTTAAAATTTTAGTTTATTAGTCTCTAATTTTATGTGTATTTATTTCAAAATAACTTTTTACATTTATACCTTATTTATTTCACATGAACTATATTAATAATACACCAGCCCTCGATTTTCGACTGCAAATTCTAGGAAAATTATTTTTTTCATTAATTATAAATTTTTGCTGAGCACACAGAAGATATACAGTAGTTTTGACTTAACTGCCTTTTTCTTAAGTGCACTTAGCCTATAAATTAACAAAATTTAAGTTTTGTTTTATAATTTTCAAAATTAAATAATAATTTACTTTTTTAAGTGCACTTTTCGTAACTGCACATTTAAGATAAGCGCTTCATATTTTTAGCTGCCTCTTACGAAAAACAAAATCAAAACAAGTGGAGCGAAAATGACGTTATTAAATTTGTTTATTTTATAATCGCCGGGATTCCCCAAAATGATCTGGAAATCAATGAAGAGGTGGATTTTCTAAATATAATTGTGACAGCGATGTAGAATGTTATGGAGATAACACTGAAAGCGAAATAACTGATGATATTATCAACTGCAATTTAGAAGTGGATAAAGAAAATGGAAAGGGTTCTGAAGATAATGAAGATGAGTAGATTAACCAAATTTCTTCACTTAAAGAAGCATTGAAGACATTAAATACTGTTCAAAACTATTGTTTTTATAAAAATATAGAGATTTCAGTAGACCAAATTGAAACGGAAATGGTAAAAGGGTTCATAGTCTGCTAAACAAACAATAATAACTTATTTTTATTCCTAAATGTTTATGTACATATATATGTATATATGTATATGTATACACTTACAGCCGTATTCAAAACAAAAATTTGTGTACTCCGACCATATTCTGATCATCGAGTGAGCAACTAAAATGTTAACGACGCTTAGTCACAAGTTAGTCATGAGTTTATTCAAAACACTTTTTAGTCACCCGATTAAGAAAAATTGTAACATATCTGTTTCAGTTAAATTCAACTCTGATTTTCGTTAAAATGAGAATTGATTTTGACATTTGTGTATTATTTTGAGCGTAAGAAAAATTTAAAGCGAAAATTTGGAAAAAAAAAATGGAAAAATTTATAAAAAATAAGCAAAAAAGATCATCAAACTGGGAACAAGATGAAAAGGTAAGAAGTATGTGGGTGATTTTTATTTCAGATGATTTAAGATTAACAAAATGTATTTTTTACAGGATATTTTATCACAATTAGTTTTGGATATATTGAAAATCATTGAAAATGCAAAAATTGATACCAATTCAAACAAGGAAGCTTGGAATTCAATCCACTCGATTTTTAATTCAACTGCAGAAGTGGAAAGGACATTGGACCAAGTTCAAACACAGTGGCGGAAAATTAAATCCATGGCCAAAACCAAAAATTCTTCGTTTCTTAAACAAAAGAGACAGACTGGAGGTGGTCCACCCCCAGAACCCCTAAATATGGTGGAAGAAGAATTAATTAATCGCCTGCCAAAACAATGTGAACATGATCATATTGTGTATGACTGTAATTCAATACACCAACCTGAAGCCTGCGACCAAAAAAGAAAGGACACAAACAATGATCTGTCGAACTATATGAACGAATTGTTAGCAAGCGATGATGAGACGCAAAAGCCATCTTCTACAAAAAAGAGACCTCTTAAGGTCGATGAAAACGCAATGAGAATAAAACTGCTGGAAATAAGTACCACCGAAAAGGAAAAGGAAATAGGGTACAGTCAAGCTCTATTCGAGACCAAAAACAATTTTTATCAACAAAAAAAGATGAAGTTGGAACTGGAAATTGAGCAGATGGATGAAGAACATTCCTTAAAAATTCAAAAATTAAAGATTGAACTTGAAAATATGAAGAAAAGTGGATTTTTTAATTAATTTTATAATTATTATTTTAACTATTTTATTGTTTAATGTTTTACGTCTTTTAAGTATTTTAATTAATTTATGTTTTTTTTTTTGTTGTAATGCCATATGAATTTGAATTAAAGGTCATATGAACTTGATTTGTTTGTATTATTTCTAAAAATATCTTTGAATGTAAACTGCACGTGATTTTGTTTCACTTTCCAATTGAGTTGGGTTAATATTCGCTGATGTAGTTTGTAGATCCATATCTTCAAAGTTGTCATCACCAGCATCTAAGTAATGTATTACATGAGAGTGTTAGAAATTTTTTGATATTATTATCTTACCAAAATCTTCTTCCTTATACATAATTGATAAATTATGGAGAACAGCTAATGCCACAATCAGTGTTTTTGCATTTTTTCGGGAAACACGCATTTTATCCAAAAGTATTCGAAAACGACTTTTCCATATTCCGAAAACCCTTTCTATGGTATTTCTTGTTTTAATGTGAACTTTATTGTAGGATTCTTCATGATTGCATTTTGGATTATTCACAGGTGTAAACAAGTAGTTAGTACATTTGTATTCTCCATCTCCAAGAAGTCTACCCATAAAATTCCCATTTTCAAACATTTCTTTTATTTTACCAGCAAGCAACAATGTCGATTATTTTCAACGATGCATCACATATAGCCTTTAGTTAATCAAAACTTTGAAATTATTTAAAAAAACATACATATATTTCTTGTAATATATACCTGAACGTTATAAGAAAAATATCCTTTTCTATTTACATATAGTTGCGCATCATTACCGCCATTTGCTTGTATACGCAAGTGTGTACAATCAATTGCTCCAATTATCTTTTTAAATCCAGCAATTTTCTCGAAATTATTCATGTTTTTAATTTGCTCCTCAGCGGTCGTTGACATTTTAATTATGTGTTTTGCTAATTTGGCAAAAGCTCTAGCAACATTTTGGCAAACTCTGCTCATAGAAGATTGACTAAACCCATGCACTTCACCACAATCTTCTTGCACCTGATTTCTTCCCCAACATCTTAAGGCAGCTAAAACTTGTATATGAGCAGGAATTTTCCCCCCCTTTCTTTTACATTTAAGATCGGCCTTTACCAATGAAACTAGCTTCAATGCGTTTTCTTTCGTGAACCTACATATATCGCTTTCGGAACGCTTCGTCAACGTAGACAGCAAATGGATTTTTTCTTTTTTTGTATGTTCTAGTCTGACGTATCCTCACATTTAACAAATTTAAAGTATCCAGCGTGTGCAGTGTATTAAACGTTTCCATTATGAAGATTTTAATAAATTTTGAATCGCAAATCCGTTTTATTTTGTTTTTGAATTTATATATTTATTATTAATTTCACAGCTTTTATTGACAGAAACACCAAACTGACAGCAGTTAGTTAGGAGTTGAGAGGTCTTTGATCATTCGATAGTCATAGTTTATCAAAAAGTGTTTTGAATAAGAAATTCTTCGTCAGAAAGAAATTAAGAAAGAAAGTAAGAAATTCTTAGTGTTAATTTATATACAAAATATATAAAAGTGATCTATTAGTTCTATTTACTTTTGTTATTTCTTTTTCATGAATTCTTTTTGTGTTTTTGTAATTTTTTTCTACAAAAAGAAATGTGAATAAAATTTTTTGTTTAAAATAAAAAAATTAATGAAATATCAAATAAATTACACATGATATTTTCAATGTATGTATTTTAATTGTACAACATTTAAACTATTTACTTTAGCTGCACTTTAGGGCAGGAAGCCATAACTCTATACGTGCACATTTAGGCAGGTAAGCACATTTAATTTAAGAACGTTTTTGGCTTATCTGCACATAAACTCGTGCTAAAGTTGGCTGTGTAGCTATGCCAAAACTACTGCATAACTTTAGCCAATTCACAATTCAATACTGATCTAATATACACACACAACATTTTTTATTTGAAGCTTAAATATGTGTTTTATGTACGTGTTAGTAGCAACTTTAAATGCATGTTACTCCAAAAAAATGTTTCAGATGGTGCAGAACTGTAAACATAGTGGACAGCTAAAACAAAATACCTTTCAACTGGGGTATATTTTGTCAAAATCGGTTGGTAATTGAAGATTTGCAATCGGTCACAAGAAATTGCCTTGTCTATTAATATTATAGATTAATATATAATTAACAAGTATAAATCAGACAAATTTTAAAAACACGCGCTTATACGATTATACGATTTCAGGTTAACCGCAATAAATTATTAGCAGAACATGTAGAAATTGACTAAATAATCTGTTGTCATATGCTTTACGTAAATGCTGAAAGTTTCAGAGCTCTAGCTACTCAAGAAGTTGTTGAAAATTCAATTACAACAAGTACGAAAAGCATAATTTTTATTTGCGGCCTGTTGTTTGTTTAAAAAGTGTATACCTATGCTCACATACTTAGACATACAAACAGATGAACGGGCGGACGGATGGACATCGGAAATGATTCTGTGATTCTGAGTCAATCGGTAGAAGAAATGGTGGTTACAATCATCAACACAACCTATTTTAGCCTCATCACAGTGTGGTATGGGGTATATAAAAAGAGAGTTAAATAAAAGCGTACGAGTATATTGAAAAGCAATTTTGCATATATGTTTATCATAAATTTGGCCATCACGCAGTTAAATTTTGGTTACAGCCCTAATACTCGTATATGTGCATGCAAATAAGATGTTGAAATTTGTAAATATGTATAATAAATATGTACAGCCCTGATGTGTCTGTCACTATGAATTATTTACAAGCCATTGTTTTTTGTTTTGTATTGCCTACGTGCTAAATCAGGTTTGCGCGTGAAACGCGACTATGCGATTGGCATACGTGAAGAAAAAAGCGAATGTAATGTAATGAAGCACACAAAAACTTAAAGATATCATACGGACATACGAAGAACCCTCTCAAAGAATGTCTCAAATTACACGAAAGGCCATGACAATAGCAGCGTTGCAAAACAAAGCCGTAATTATAACTCAGGGCATATACATATGTACATACAGTATGTTTACATACACTGAATATTTTTCGTACGTGTAAACATGATTTTAGAAAATAAAAAAATTTAATGTTAAATTCGATTTTTTCCTATATTCATTCAAATTATCATTCGGTTAAGTGTAAACTTTAAATGCATTCTTAGAATTCATATAAGCCAAATTTAAAAACTACAAAAAAATTTTTAAGAATGTTTTCTTAAAGTAAAAAAAAACTTAAGACTACAGTATATAAACTTCTCTTTTGTTTTGTATTAAAATTTTTAATCGCCTAATGAAAGAAAGAAATTAACAACTTTTTAATAAAATTAGGTAGATCGTTTCATTGAACAGACACCGAGAGTTGTGTGGCTAAACTCACGAAATGAAGGAATATTGTACATACAACGAATATATAAATAGTAGTTTAAATCAAATGTACATAAATATATATATCCGTTTCCATATATATGTCTATTGATATATCTAGACTGTTTCTCCAGATTAGGTTACTTTCCTTATGCCTGGTCATTTGCCATACATGGCAATATTTGATATCTAAAACAGCATTGACAATTGCTGTCAATTCTGTTTTGTTAGTGAATAGGACAAAGTTAAAAACATTTTAATGTTGATCGCAAAATTATAATTTGTTTTAGGTCTGGACTATGGCAAGCCATTTCATAATAGGAAACTCTTTCCCTCAGTAAATTCTTTTAGACAGTCTTGGGTTTTGAATTGTAAATTTATTGAAATTTAAGATGTTTCCCTCTAAATTTTCATAAAGACCAAAAATCATTATTAGCTCCAATTTTTTAAATAATTGAATATAACAATAATTTTCAGTCCACACTAAATTAGCATATATACATGCAAACGTTTTGAAATAGGATACATTGTATTTGATGACAAAATTAAAAGAAACAACATTCCATAAAAAAACCAAGATCTTCTAATGAATTGTGCCGTATTACATTGACGACCACCCTGAGGCAAAGGCCACACATGGGACAAATAGTACATGAAGATATTGTGCTTATCACGCTTACGCGACCCAAAAATCCTCGCGTCAACTAAACTTCTTAGCATCAAATATAGTTGTTTGGCAGTTGATTTTCATGATTGTATGTAAAAGATTATGTTGAATCATAAAGACCGACCCGGCTTAGTATTATTATGCGCGGCCCCAAAAACTTAATAAACTGATGAGTAGCATAATAGTCGCTCAGCAAACACACACACACACACAAACATACGACATATACAAGCATATATTCATAACTGTTAAATTTCGTATATATCTTGTAATGAACGCCTTAACCCCTTTATGATAATGTAACAGCACGATACTGCCATTGTCCTAGGGACAAAAGGACACTTTGCTTTGCTTATAAAAAAAAGAAGAAATCAACTCACATACTACATATTAAGAATTACACCATACGCAAACAACATTGCATACAATGATACCCATAGAATATATGTACGTTTGTATGTATGGGTAAGTGTACCCAAAGTAATCAGTGACAATAATGAGGCACCATCTCCGTTGCGTCAAGTATCACATATCCTGCTACAGGAATGATATCAATGTCACTACCGCCGTAAATGTGTTTATTTTACCGCCATTAGGATTGTTTCTTTTCATACCCTACACAACACTATGATAGAGGTTATTATGAGTTAGTTCTGATTTTAGTAGACCTTACAAATTAAAAAAAAAATTAATTTAAAATATATAAAAAAACCCGATATCCGTAAATTCATGCAAGTAAGAATATTATGGTTGATAAGCCAAAAAAAATTTTGTTGATTCGAGTTGGATCATATTTGAATTATTATCAAGACTAAGGGTATATGACGTTCGATCTTGCTTGTTGTATGTAGTATGTAGTTATGTAAAAAGTTTCTTTACTTTTATGTCTATTTTTGCTATAAGAATGCCGTACAATGCAGGCAGACTATTGCGAAAGCAACCTTATAAGTAAAAGTTCTGAAACCGTGTAAAGAGTCCGTCAAAACCAGCCAAGAAACAAAGCAAAATACACGCGAGCTTTTCGACTTACTAAGCGTAATAAGGATAAAGACATGTCATACCACCACATACACATATGAACATTAGGGATATGACTTTCTACATTGTTTCGCAAATATCAAAATTGGTTTAAAGTATAGTGAAATAATTCTACAAAAATTTTACAAAAATATGAAATTATTTGTTCGCCTTCGTTCAAGTTTTCATTACATTCTCTTATTGTCTCTCTTTTTGTCAGTTTTTTTGTTCGTGGCGGAATTTTTAATTGAATTATTTCCTTCGCGTTATGTAATTATTTTGTCTTCTTTTACAAAATCTTGTACTCAAAAATAATAAATATTTCAAATTTTAACTCTATTAAGGGCAAAACGGATCTGAACGACAAAGAATCCCACCTTAATGTTATTTTTTATTGTGTGCTTTATGTTTTAGTTATTTTAGAATTAGCATTTGGTGTGGGAGATTTTTTCTACCAAAATGACACATGTCAGATTTTGCATTATTAAAACAATATTGACCATCACATGGGGCTATGTGTTGAGAAGATTACGTAAAAATTCACATACCCCTAATGTACATATAGACATTCATACATATGTATGTACATTCATTCATATTTCAATTTTAAAGCCAGAAGGCATTTCACTCATTTAGAGCACACGAACAAACACCAAATCTCATGAGGGATGGAATTGTTTTAAAACTGAAGACTATTTTCAATGATTTCATTTAATGGACTGACTTTGCACAATAATTCGTGATGGTAATTTTATGACTTCTTTGTTTTACTACTCGTATAATATAAGACATTGTTTTCATTTCATTTTATTAACACTATTCCAAGGATAAGGCTAATCTAGAAATGTGTCTTTTAAACTAAATGACATTTAAAAGCATGTTTTGATTTGGGATAAATCGCAGGGCATTTCAAATGTTTGTTTATCAAATCATTATAACGTATAAAAAGTAAAAAAAATCAAATTTACCATGCGAGATCATACTCATCCCGTAAAAAATTAAAATAAGAATACTTTTGGACAAAAAATATAATTTTTGTCAGTCTAGCATATCAAATGATTATAACTTTATTTCCAAACCAGTTCATGCCGACAAAATCATTAATCAGCTTTTTTATATTGTTTCAAGGTAAGTATTATAACTGTGTTAATTGAGATAAATATACAGTTTGTCAAAAAATTGTTTGCAACTGGTAACATTATTAGTTATTTTAAACGACAACAAATTAATAGTTTACTCAAAATTATCAACCGAAACGTCATCAAAATATAAGAACGAAAATAAATTTAAAAACAAGAGTGTTAAATTCGGCAGAGCCGAATTTTTGATACCCTCCACCTCGGTTTTAGTATTGATAATAAATGTAAACAAAATATTTGAAAAGGTAAACAATTTGTTAAACTTACTACCAAATAATTTAAGCAAATACACTGTTATTTTATCATTTTTAGAGGTATCTCCATATTCTAGACCATATCTTGACAGAGTGATGCCCGATTTAACCCATATCAAATACCAACCTGCTCGTAGTAACGACAAACAATATTATTTTAACTTTACCCAGGTAAATGGTTTATTTTGTTGAATGACCGTAATTTCAAAAGACAGACAGACAGGCGCATGTACGGACATTATATGGGCTCAAGTTGTTATAGGGATTAAGAATACAAATAATTTATGGGGTCGCCATTCATTGTTCAATGCGTTACAACAGAATACCAACAGTCACAATTACGAATAATACTTTTCAATGTTCTGAGAGCTAAAAGTTATGCGCTATTTCAAAACAAAAGTCTCTAAAAATCTTGGCAATTTTTGGTTTGCCAGGAAAATGTGTTTTTTTTTTAAAGTATTTTAAAAGAATTTACTTTTTAAAAAAAATTATTTGAAAAAAGTTATTTTATATAAAAGATCCTTGTTTAAGAAAAGGTAACTTTCTAAAAAAATTTACTTTAAAAAGAAAGTTATCCTTTTAAAAAGGTACTTTTTAAAAAAAGAGTAAAGAGAGGGTAGAATTTTTAAGAAAATGTACTTGTTTAATAAAAGACGTTTTTTAAACGTTATTTTTTAAGAAAAAAACAGGTATTTTTTTAAAAAGGTATTTTAAAAAAGGATACTTTAAGAAAGAAACCTTTTGAAGAATGGTACTTCAAAAAAATATATTTTTTAAAAAACAACTTCTCTTGTTATAAGGATCAAGCAAATATATGGTTTATGGGCTCAGGAATTTATTTCGATGCATTATAAACGGATTGACAAACTGATATATACCCTCTGCATATATAAACTTTGATATACATATACCGCTGTGGAGGGTTTAAAATCGATTTGTATTGAAAATTTTTGATTTAATTTAAAAAAAAATTATAATTGAATTTTAGATTTTTCTTGGGCGTCTGAAAATTTAATAAACAAATAATCGTTTAAACTATTTTAATATTAGCGCTTAATTTTTAAATTTCGGGTTATCCCCGAAAATACGTATCAATCTTATTAATTGGTAAAAATTTTCATATGGTTAATGTAAGTGCATTATACACTTTTGCCAGGGTAGTCTTCTAGTACTGTTGCTATTGGATCGACACAATTTATAATTCCCAAAAAATGGAATTCATATGGAATTCATTGCATGCACAATGGAAAGATTTTCCAAAGGTCTAGCTGGTTTTATTTTATACCACGGGATGTAAAGTATGTAAGTTTCAAAACAATTTTATTGAAAAAATACATTTATTCAAATAGAAATAAAATGTTGCAATTATTGAGGATTGTTTAGAGACCTCGGACTAGGATGGGCTAAACGCAAAATTATTTTTGCAAAATTAAGATTTTTGTAAACATTTAAATTCATAAACACCCACATCTACTACAATTTGTAGTTGGACCAGCTGTAAAAGATTGTTGTTCGTAAACATTCATCGCGTAGTTGAATTTTGTAGGGACCCTTCAATATTCAGTGGGTGTTATATTTTTACCCATGCAATCTTAAAATGCCAAGGTGCAAAAATTGTACACAAATCATTGTTGAGAGAATGTAGCTAGAGATCCATTATGTCTTTACGACTAGGGTCGTCTCTGGTTGTTTCTTAACCCTGAATAGGTCTCTTGGGGTGAGTTAATTGTGGATTTTGGATTATACCATGTAAATGCATTATGTTTTTTACTGTAGTAATATTGACAAAAGGTACAAGTTAAAAAGTTTGTTAAACACTAGCATAAACAAGCACTAGTATGTATACATTTCGTTTGTACTCTACCCAGTTTGGCCCATACCATCAGCTCCCGGATGCATACCAATGAATATTACTTTTTCAAGTCCCCTTAGGTAATGTCTTAAATACTCGCAATGTAGATAGTTACAATGGAGTTAAAGTCTCTTGATGTCTTCAATAAGTTGCTATTATTCTCACTTACGGACATGTCTTCATTAGTGATGATATTTTAAATATAAATTAACTTAAATATTAAATTTATAAGCATGTTTGCCTTTAGTTTTTATACCCTATACCACTATGTGGTTTAGGTATAATGACTTTGTGCTGCTGTTTGTAACTACCAAAAATATTTGACCTAGACCCATCTTTTATTATACGATCGGCTCAGATTCACTTTCTGAGTTATTTAAGCGATGTCCGTCCGTCCGTCCGTTCTCCGTCCGTCCGTCTGTGTGTCCATGTAAACTTTGTAATCAAACTACAGATCGCAAATATGAATATATGTTGATGAAATTTGGTATGTAAGCTTTTATCAGCCATAGGAGGAACTCTATTGAAATTGGTGAAAATCAGCCCATGGTCAGCCCTAGTCCCCATACAAATGACCCCCATGAAGTCGACATAAATTGCCATAAGATCCAAATTATCATATATATCTTTGTAAAATTGGGTTTGTATGTGTCTATTGTATCCATTAATCAGTAGTTCAAATATAATCCCTATTGGACAATTCTTAGTCATAGGCCCCATATAGAGCTACTTCCCGATCTTCACTTAAATCTATCAAAAAAAAAACAAAAATATTGCACAGATTTTTCTCAAATTTGGTTTGTGTGTATTTTTTCAAAATAAAATTGACTTAACCAAATATAGTCAGGATCGGTTCATTTTTTGACCTAGTTCACATATATGTATATATAGCACCCGATATGAACTTTTTCATATCTGCAGCTAAAACAAAATAATAACAATGCCACTCAAATGGGGTTTTTGCTTATTTTCCTTATCCAGTTAGTTGGACCGCAGAGGTAGGGTTTCTAAACCATGGTATACGGTATCGTTTGGTCGACTATGGTGGACTATAATTTTCTTACTTGTTTTTGTTTGGTTTTATTTATTCAGGGTCAATAACTTCGCGAAAATGAAGAGATATCCCACGTGGTATTTTCTTCATAAGTCAATCAGTATATTCTTTTTTATTTATTTTAAGTTTTGTGTATTTTTTCTGACTAATTACGTTTTCTTCAAATTTAATGATTCAGATAAACTATTTCTCATATATGCATATATTATTTTAGGTGCTTGTCAACGATGTACATTTAAGATCTGCTTAAACTGCGTTCTTTTGCTTCCATATTTGTTTGAAATTTTTTTAGACTGTCTTTGGTTTGATCCGCTTAACAAATAATTTTTGTTTATTTCAAGAGTTGGTCTATAAAGCCGACTCAATTTTTTGCTAAAATATTGCCATATTTGGAAAACATAGAGAATTAAATTTTTTTTTACATACTAAAAGGGAGTTTTCACTTTTAGATTTTGTGGTAACACAAAATATCACAATATAATACAAAATATAACCCAGTGATTTTGAATAAAATAATGTTAATAAAATACATTTTCATCTATTGACTCCAAATACTACTACCTGGAAATTATTATCGAACTTAAATTTTTTTGGGTTTTAATTTGCATACCATGAAGTCAAATTTTGAACTCATCATGAACACTGGTTGATATTACTGGTGCCAAACGCAAAAAACCAAATGTCCCAGAATTTTTAATTTCTTATCCTGAAATGGATTAATCTCTCTTGAATCACATTTTTTTTAATTACAGCTGATTTTTTAAATGTAAACATATTTGGTGTCTTAGAATTTCAAATTGTGTTTAAAGAACAAAATTTATGTTTTAAAAATTTAATTGATGTCCTCTAAATTTCAAGTTATTATTTCCGACGCTTTAATATGATTTTCTAAAATCTATAATTGGAAATCTGAATTCCAATTTTTAGAATTGATATTTTCTTAAATTTTAATGGAAAATTTATAAGGTGCAATTTTGTATTTATGTGAATAGTAATGCTTTAGTAATTATATACAATTTTTAAAAATTATATGTGATCGCAATCAGATATTTTGTAGGTAAAGCAGAATAATAATTTTATATAACAATGTAGAACTGCTTTGAAAGCAAAAAACTCATTAATTCTTCTTTACTCAGCCCTGTGTATACTTTTATCAATGTTTTGCTTGATATCAATTGAAAATGTTGACATTCATGTTAAAATAGAAATAACTATTGTAAAGCTAATTAGAACAAAAATTGTGGCGCCATCTACTGTGACATAGTCACACTGAGAAAAATGAAATGACACTCAGTTTGTTAATACAAAAGAAATGTATTTCCCTAAAACAAAACATTGCAGAATTTTATATAAATAAAATAATATACCGATTTGTTTCTAACATGCGGTTATTATGGATACACATATATAGAATATATAACAAAAAATGCAACACCAAAATACTACAAAATCAACATCAGTGTATTTTATATTACTTTTTTTTAGCTATTAAATAAATAAATATTACTTTTTTTAATAATTTATACGTTTTTCCATTATTCTTTTACAAATATGACCACAAGTTTGGCATATTAACTTTTTGTTGTGTTTACAAAATAGAGTTACCGAGTTCATCATATATGCACATTTTTCGGGAAACGGTTAACATTTATTATTATTATTATTGGTTTAAATAATATTTATGCCCTATAATTAACATATTTTTATATGCGCATTTCAAGAAATAAATCATAATAATACATTTAACAAGTTAAAACTTTAATTTCAATTTTACAGTAATTCATTAAATTTGAATTACATTTTTAATGGGGTAACATTAGGCTTAACTTAAATCTTTGTTAAGCAGACGTAACAGTAACGTGACGTGTCAGCTGTTTTTTTGTTACATGAAAAGCATTGGGACGTTCCGGTTACGTTCAGTAATGTTCAAAATGCTTTTCGTGTAACTAACTTAAGTCTTAGTTAACCACACGTAACAGTAACGGAACGTGTCAGCTGTTTTTTGTTACAGGAAAAGCTTTGGGTCGTTCTGATTACATTCAGTAATGTTCTAAATGCTTTTCATGTGTATGTATATTTTATTATATGTATATTATTTAGAGTATTTTGATATCTGCAAGACATACGATGTTACATTCTGACATAAACCCTGCCATTAATTTGAAGTTTCATTCGATTTTGACATTTAAGTATTTAAAATGGCGCAACTTAAATTAAATAAAAGCCAAATTATTAATTTCATTAATATATATCGCAAATGTGAGTGTTTATGGAACTACAAAAGTGAAAACTATAAAAAACGGATTTAAAAAGAAATGCGTGGGTGGAAATTGGACACAAATTTAAAGGTTTACGGTTCAAAGACATTTTGGAAATTAAATGTCTAGACATAATTTGCCCACTTCGCGTTTTGACGTTATTATGTTTCTCTGACTTGAACATGAACATTTCCATAAATTATAGCTAGTCGAGACACCGCAGTGGCAGAGGGTATATATAGGTTTGTTATTCCATTTGTAACGCATCCAAAAACTAATTTCCGACCCCATAAAGTGTGTATATTCTTGATCCTTTTCACAGCCCGAGTCGATATAGCGATGTCCGTCTCTCCGTCTGTCTGTTGAAATCATGCTCATTCACAAAAAAATCCATTTTGCTCGGTAAGGCTACAATAATGTCATTTGCCATAATTCGCAGCAGTTTGGTATTGAAAATGGGCTAAATCCGACATCACTGTGCTTAGATAAAAGCAAAAATATGTAGATACCTCTAATATTGTAATGATATTTTAGTGGTTGAAAACAATAGTTGTACAATAACATTCAAAGTTCAAAAAAAGCCACAAAAAAATTTTGCAATCATATCAAAACTACCATTAGCTATGTTAGCGTTATTGCCACATTTTTTTATCGTTATCACGATATAATAAAAAAGCCAACATGAAAAAAAAAAATATAATCCCTAATGAAAAAGGAAAAACCCAAAATGGAAATTGGAAAATAAAAAATGGAAAATGGAAAATTGAAAATGAAAAATGTTAAATTAAAAATGAAAATTGAAAATGAAAATTGAAAAATGGAAAACAAAAATGAAAAATGGAAAATGAAAAAATTAAAACAGAAAACTTATAAATTAAAAATTAAAATTGAAAAATGAAAAATGGTAAATGAATATGAAAAATGGAAATTGAAAATGAAAAATGAAAAATGAAAATTGAAAATTGAAAAATGGAAAATAAAAAACGAAAACTGAAAATAAAAACGTAAAGATTAAAAATAAAAAATTGAAAATTAGAAATTAAAAATTAAAAATTAAAAATTAAAAATTAAAAATTAAAAATTAAAAATTAAAAATTAAAAATTACAAATTAAAAATTAAAAATTAAAAATTAAAAATAAACAATAAAAAATAAAAAATTAAAAATTAAAAATTAAAAATTGGAAATTAAAAATTTAAAATTAAAAATTAAAAATTAAAAATTAAAAATTAAAAATTAAAAATTAAAAATTAAAAATTAAAAATTAAAAATTAAAAATTAAAAATAAAAATTAAAAATTAAAAATTAAAAATTAAAAATTAAAAATTAAAAATTAAAAATTAAAAATTAAGAATTAAAAATTAAAAATTAAAAATTAAAAATTAAAAATTAAAAATTAAAAATTAAAAATTAAAAATTAAAAATTAAAAATTTAAATTAAAAATTTAAATTAAAAATTAAAAATTAAGAATTAAAAATTAAAAATTAAAAATTAAAAATTAAAAATTAAAAATTAAAAATTAAAAATAAAAATTAAAAATTAAAAATTAAAAATTTAAATTAAAAATTTAAATTAAAAATTAAAAATTAAGAATTAAAAATTAAAAATTAAAAATTAAAAATTAGATATTAAAAATTAAAAATTAAAAATTAAAAACTAAAAATTAAAAATTAAAAATTAAAAATAAAAAATTAAAAATTAAAAATTAAAAATTAAAAATTAAAAATTAAAAATTAAAAATATATAGGTTTGTCATTCCATTTGTAACGCATCCAAAAACTATTTTCCGACCCCATAAAGTGTATATATTCTTGATCCATTTCACAGCCCGAGTCGATATAGCGATGTCCGTCTCTCCGTTGAAATCATGCTCATTCACAAAAAAATCCATTTTGCTGTGTAGGGCTACAATAATGTCATTTGCCATAATTCCCAGCAGTGTGGTATTGAAAATGGGCTAAATCGGACATCACTGTGCTTAGATACGAGCAAAAATATGTAGATACCTCTAATATTGTAATGATATTTTAGTGGTTGAAAACAATAGATGTACAATAACATTCAAAGTCCAAAAAAACCACAAAAAAATTTTGCAATCATATCAAAACTACCATTAGCTATGCCACATATTTTTTTTTATCGTTATCACGATATAATAAAAAAAGCCATCATGAAAGAAAAAATATAATGCCTAATGAAAAAGGAAAAACCAAAAATGGAAATTGGAAAATAAAAAATGGAAAATGGAAAATTGAAAATGAAAAATGTTAAATTAAAAATGAAAATTGGAAATGAAAATTGAAAAATGGAAAACAAAAATGAAAAATGGAAAATGAAAAAATTAAAACAGAAAAAATATAAATTAAAAATTAAAATTGAAAAATGAAAAACGGAAAATGAAAAATGGTAAATGAAAATGAAAAATGGAAAATGGAAAATAGAAAATGAAAAATGAAAATTGAAAATTGAAAAATGAAAATAAAAACATAAAGATTAAAAATAAAAAATTGAAAATTAGAAATTAAAAATTTAAAATTAAAAATTATAAATAAACAATAAAGAATAAAAAATTAAAAATTAAAAATTAAAAATTAAAAATTAAAAATTAAAAATTAAAAATTACAAATTACAAATTAAAAATTAAAAATTAGAAATTAAAAATTAAAAATTGAAAATTAAAAATTAAAAATTAAAAATTAAAAATTAAAAATTAAAAATTAAAAAATAAAAACTAAAAATAAAAAATTAAAAATTAAAATTTAAATTAAAAATTAAAAATTAAAAATTAAAAATTAAAAGTTAAAAATAAATAATTAAAAATTAATAATTAAAAATTAAAAATTAAAAATTAAAAATTAAAAATTAAAAATTAAAAATTAAAAATTAAAAATTAAAAATTAAAAATTAAAAATTAAAAATTAAAAATTAAAAATTAAAAATTAAAAATTTAAATTAAAAATTTAATTTAAATTAAAAATTAAAATTAAAAATTAAAAATTAAAAACTAAAAATTAAAAATTAAAAATTAAAAATTAAAAATTAAAAATTAAAAATTAAAAATTAAAAATTAAAAATTAAAAATTAAAAATCAAAAATTGAAAATTAAAAATTAAAAATTAAAAATTAAAAATTAAAAATTAAAAATTAAAAATTAAGAATTAAGAATTAAGAATTAAGAATTAAGAATTAAGAATTAAGAATTAAGAATTAAGAATTAAGAATTAAAAATTAAAAATTAAAAATTAGAAATTAAAAATTAAAAATTAAAAATTAAAAATTAAAAATTTAAAATTAAAAATTAAAAATTAAAAATTAAAAATTAAAAATTAAAAATTAAAAATTAAAAATAAAAATTAAAAATTAAAAATTAAAAATTAAAAATTAAAAATTAAAAATTAAAAATTAAAAATTAAAAATTAAAAATTAAAAATTAAAAATTAAAAATTAAAAATTAAAAATTAAAAATTAAAAATTAAAAATTAAAAATTAAAAATTAAAAATTAAAAATTAAAAATTAAAAATTAAAAATTAAAAATTAAAAATTAAAAATTAAAAATTAAAAATTAAAAATTAAAAATTAAAAATTAAAAATTAAAAATTAAAAATTAAAAATTAAAAATTAAAAATTAAAAATTAAAAATTTAAAATTAAAAATTAAAAATTAAAAATTAAAAATTAACAATTAACAATTAAAAATTAAAAATTAAAAATTAAAAATTAAAAATTAAAAATTAAAAATTAAAAATTAAAAATTAAAAATTAAAAATTAAAAATTAAAAATTAAAACTTAAAAATTAAAAATTAAAAATTAAAAATTAAAAATTAAAAACTAAAAATTAAAAATTAAATATTAAAAATTAAAAATTTAAAATTAAATTAAATACTAAAAATTAAAAATTAAAAATTTAAAATAAAATATTAAAAATTAAAAATTCAAAATTAAAAATTAAAAATTAAAAATTAAAAATTAAAAATTGAAAATTAAAAATTAAAAATTAAAAATTAAAAATTAAAAATTAAAAATTAAAAATTAAAAATTAAAAATTAAAAATTAAAAATTAAAAATTAGATATTAAAAATTAAAAATTAAAAATTAAAAATTAAAAATTAAAAATTAAAAATTAAAAATTAAAAATTAAAAATTAAAAATTAAAAATTAAAAATTAAAAATTAAAAATTAAAAATTAGAAATTAAAAATTAAAAATTAAAAATTAAAAATTAAAAATTAAAAATTAAAAATTAAAAATTAAAAACTAAAAATTAAAAATTAAAAATTAAAAATTAAAAATTAAAAATTAAAAATTAAAAATTAAAAATTAAAAATTAAAAATTAAAAATTAAAAATTAAAAATTAAAAATTAAAAATTAAAAATTAAGAATTAAAAATTAAAAATTAAAAATTAAAAATTAAAAATTAAAAATTAAAAATTAAAAATTAAAAATTAAAAATTAAAAATTAAAAATTAAAAATTAAAAATTAAAAATTAAAAATTAATAATTAAAAATTAAAAATTAAAAATTAAAAATTAATAATTAAAAATTAAAAATTAAAAATTAAAAATTAAAAATTAAAAATAAAAAATTAAAAATTAAAAATTAAAAATTAAAAATTACAAACTAAAAATTAAAATTAAAAATTAAAAATTAAAAATAAAAAATTAAAAATTAAAAAAAAAATAAATAAAAAATCAAAATAAAAAAATTAAAAATTAAAAATTAAAAATTCAAAATTAAACATTAAAAATTAAAAATTAAAAAATAAAAATTAAAAATTAAAAATTAAAATTAAAAATTAAAAATTAATAATTAAAAATTAAAAATTAAAAATTAAAAATTAAAAATTAAAAATTAAAAATTAAAAATTAAAAATTAAAAATTAAAAATTAAAAATTAAAAATTAAAAATTAAAAATTAAATATTAAAAATTAAAAATTAAAAATTAAAAATTAAAAATTAAAAATTTAAATTAAAAATTTAAATTAAAAATTAAAAATTAAGAATTAAAAATTATAAATTAAAAATTAAAAATTAAAAATTAAAGATTAAAAATTAAAAATTAAAAATTAAAAATTAAAAATTAAAAATTAAAAATTAAAAATTAAAAAATAGAAATTAAAAATCAAAAATTAAAAATTAAAAATTAAAAATTAAAATTTAAAAATTAAAAATTAAAAATTAAAATTAAAATTAAAAATTAAAAATTAAAAATTAAAAATTAAAAATTAAAAATTAAAAATTAAAAATTAAAAATTAAAAACTAAAAATTAAAAATTAAAAATTAAAAATTAAAAATTAAAAATTAAAAATTAAAAATTAAAAATTAAAAATTAAAAATTAAAAATTAAAAATTAAAAATTAAAAATTAAAAATTAAAAATTAAAAATTAAAAATTAAAAATTAAAAATTAAAAATTAAAAATTAAAAATTAAAAATTAAAAATTAAAAATTAAAAATTAAAAATTAAAAATTAAAAAATAAAAATTAAAAATTAAAAATTAAAAAATTATTAAATCTAATTTTTAATTTTTAATTTTTAATTTTTAATTTTTAATTTTTAATTTTTAATTTTTAATTTTTAATTTTTAATTTTTAATTTTTAATTTTTAAAATTTAATTTTTAATTTTTAATTTTTAATTTTTAATTTTCAATTTTTAATTTTTAATTTTTAATTTTTAATTTTGAATTTTTAATTTTTTATTTTTAATATTTTATTTTAAATTTTTAATTTTTAATTTTTAGTATTTAATTTAATTTTAAATTTTTAATTTTTAATATTTAATTTTTAGTTTTTAATTTTTAATTTTTAAGTTTTAATTTTTAATTTTTAATTTTTAATTTTTAATTTTTAATTTTTAATTTTTAATTTTTAATTTTTAATTTTTAATTTTTAATTTTTAATTTTTAATTTTTAATTTTTAATTTTTAATTTTTAATTTTTAATTTTTAATTTTTAATTTTTAATTTTTAATTTTTAATTTTTAATTTTTAATTTTTAATTTTTAATTTTTAATTTTTAATTTTTAATTTTTAATTTTTAATTTTTAATTTTTAATTTTTAATTTTTAATTTTTAATTTTTAATTTTTAATTTTTAATTTTTAATTTTTAATTTTTAATTTTTAATTTTTAATTTTTAAATTTTAATTTTTAATTTTTCATTTTTAATTTTTAATTTTTAATTTTTAATTTTTAATTTTTAATTTTTAATTTTTAATTTTTAATTTTTAATTTTTAATTTTTAATTTTTAATTTTTAATTTTAATTTTTTAATTTTTAATTTTTAATTTTTAATTTTTAATTTTTAATTTTTAATTTTAAATTTTTAATTTTTAATTTTTGATTTTTAATTTTGAATTTTGAATTTTTAATTTTTAATTTTGAATTTTTAATTTTTAATTTCTAATTTTTAATTTTTAATTTTTAATTTTTAATTTTTAATTTTTAATTTTTAATTTTTAATTTTTAATTTTTAATATTTAATTTTTAATTTTTAATTTTTAATTTTTAATATTTAATTTTTAATTTTTAATTTAATTTTAAATTTTTAATTTTTAATATTTAATTTTTAATTTTTAATTTTTAATTTTTAATTTTTAATTTTTAATTTTTAATTTTTAATTCTAAATTTTTAAATTTTAATTTTTGATTTTTAAATTTTTAATTTTTAATTATGAATTTTGAATTTTTAATTTTCAATTTTTAATTTTCAATTTTTAATTTTTAATTTTTAATTTTTAATTTTTAATTTTTAATATTTTATTTTAAATTTTTAATTTTTAATATATAATTTAATTTTAAATTTTTAATTTTTAATATTTAATTTTTAATTTTTAATTTTTAATTTTTAATTTTTAATTTTTAATTTTTAATTTTTAATTTTTAATTTTTAATTTTTAATTTTTAATTTTTAATTTTTAATTTTTGATTTTTAATTTTTAATTTTTAATTTTTGATTTTTAATTTTGAATTTTAAATTTTGAATTTTTAATTTTTAATTTCTAATTTTTAATTTTTAATTTTTAATATTTAATTTTTAATTTTTAATTTTTAATATTTAATTTTTAATTTTTAATTTTTAATTTAATTTTAAATTTTTAATTTTTAATATTTAATTTTCAATTTTTAATTTTTAATTTTTAATTTTTAATTCTAAATTTTTAAATTTTAATTTTTGATTTTTAAATTTTTAATTTTTAATTATGAATTTTGAATTTTGAATTTTTAATTTTCAATTTTTAATTTTCAATTTTTAATTTTTAATTTTTAATTTTTAATATTTTATTTTAAATTTTTAATTTTTAATATATAATTTAATTTTAAATTTTTAATTTTTAATATTTAATTTTTAATTTTTAATTTTTAATTTTTAATTTTTAATTTTTAATTTTTAATTTTTAATTTTTATTTTTTAATTTTTAATTTTTAATTTTTAATTTTTAATTTTTAATTTTTAATTTTTAATTTTTAATTTTTAATTTTTAATTTTTAATTTTTAATTTTTAATTTTTAATTTTTAATTTTTAATTTTTAATTTTTAATTTTTAATTTTAAATTTTTAATTTTTAATTTTTGATTTTTAATTTTTAATTTTTAATTTTTAATTTTTAATTTTTAATTTTTAATTTTTAATTTGTAATTTTTAATTTTTAATTTTTAATTTTTAATTTTTAATTTTTAATTTTTAATTTTTAATTTTTAATTTTTAATTTTGAATTTTGAATTTTTAATTTCTAATTTTTAATTTTAGTTTTTAATTTTTAATTTTTAATTTTTAATTTTGAATTTTGAATTTTGATTTTGAATTTTGAATTTTTAATTTTTATTTTTAATTTTTAATTTTTAATATTTAATTTTTAATTTTTAATTTAATTTTAAATTTTTAATATTTAATTTTTAATTCTAAATTTTTAAATTTTAATTTTTGATTTTTAAATTTTTAATTTTTGATTTTGAATTTTGAATTTTTAATTTTCAATTTTCAATTTTTAATTTTTAATATTCAATTTTTAATTTTTAATTTTTAATTTTTAATTTTTAATTTTTAATTTTTAATTTTTAATTTTTAATTTTTAATTTTTAATTTTTAATTTTTAATTTTTAATTTTTAATTTTTAATTTTTAATTTTTTATTTTTAATTTTTAATTTTTAATTTTTAATTTTAAATTTTTAATTTTTAATTTTTAATTGTTAATTTTTAATTTTTAATTTTTAATTTTTAATTTTTAATTTTTATTTTTAATTTTTAATTTTAAATTTTTAATTTTTAATTTTAAATCTTTAATTTTTAATTTTAAATATTAAATTTTTAATATTAAATTTTTAATTTTTAATTTTTAATTTTTAATTTTAATTTTTATTTTTTAATTTATAATTTTTAAGTTAATTTTTAATTTTTAATTTTTAATTTTTAATTTTTAATTTTTAATTTTTAATTTTTAATTTTTAATTTTTAATTTTTAATTTTTAATTTTTAATTTTTAATTTTTAATTTTTGATTTTTAATTTTTAATTTTTAATTTTTAATTTTTAATTTTTAACTTTTAATTTTTAATTTTTAATTTTTAATATATAATTTAATTTTAAATTTTTAATTTTTAATATTTAATTTTTAATTTTTAATTTTTAATTTTTAATTTTTAATTTTTAATTTTTAATTTTTAATTTTTAATTTTTAATTTTTAATTTTTAATTTTTAATTTTTTAATTTTTAATTTTTAATTTTTAATTTTTAATTTTTAATTTTTAATTTTTAATTTTTAATTTTTAATTTTTAATTTTTAATTTTTAATTTTTAATTTTTAATTTTTAATTTTTAATTTTAAATTTTTAATTTTTAATTTTTGATTTTTAATTTTTAATTTTTAATTTTTAATTTTTAATTTTTAATTTTTAATTTGTAATTTTTAATTTTTAATTTTTAATTTTTAATTTTTAATTTTTAATTTTGAATTTTGAATTTTTAATTTCTAATTTTTAATTTTAGTTTTTAATTTTTAATTTTTAATTTTTAATTTTTAATTTTTAATTTTGAATTTTGAATTTTGATTTTGAATTTTGAATTTTTAATTTTTATTTTTAATTTTTAATTTTTAATATTTAATTTTTAATTTTTAATTTAATTTTAAATTTTTAATATTTAATTTTTAATTCTAAATTTTTAAATTTTAATTTTTGATTTTTAAATTTTTAATTTTTGATTTTGAATTTTGAATTTTTAATTTTCAATTTTTAATTTTTAATATTCAATTTTTAATTTTTAATTTTTAATTTTTAATTTTTAATTTTTAATTTTTAATTTTTAATTTTTAATTTTTAATTTCTTATTTTTAATTTTTAATTTTTAATTTTTAATTTTAAATTTTTAATTTTTAATTTTTAATTGTTAATTTTTAATTTTTAATTTTTAATTTTTAATTTTTAATTTTTATTTTTAATTTTTAATTTTAAATTTTTAATTTTTAATTTTAAATCTTTAATTTTTAATTTTAAATATTAAATTTTTAATATTAAATTTTTAATTTTTAATTTTTAATTTTTAATTTTAATTTTTATTTTTTAATTTTTAATTTTTAAGTTAATTTTTAATTTTTAATTTTTAATTTTTAATTTTTAATTTTTGATTTTTAATTTTTAATTTTTAATTTTTAATTTTTAATTTTTAATTTTTAATTTTTAATTTTTAACTTTTAATTTTTAATTTTTAATTTTTAATTTTTAATTTTTAATTTTTAATTTTTAATTTTTAATTTTTATGTTTTAATTTTTAATTTTTAATTTTTAATTTTTGATTTTAAATTTTAATTTTAATTTTAATTTTAATTTTTAATTATTAATTTTTAATTTTTGATTTTTAATTTTTCATTTTTAATTTTTAATTTTTAATTTTTAATTTTTATTTTAATTTTTTAATTTTTAATTTTTAATTTTTAATTTTTAATTTTTAATTTTTAATTTTTAATTTTTAATTTTTAATTTTTAATTTTTAATTTTTAATTTTTAATTTTTAATTTTTAATTTTTAATTTTTAATTTTTAATTTTTAATTTTTAATTTTAATTTTTAATTTTTAATTTTTAATTTTTAATTTTTAATTTTTAATTTTTAATTTTTAATTTTTAATTTTTAATTTTTAATTTTTAATTTTTAATTTTTAATTTTTAATTTTTAATTTTTAATTTTTAATTTTTAATTTTTAATTTTTAATTTTAATTTTTAATTTTTAATTTTTAATTTTTGATTTTTAATTTTTAATTTTTAATTTTTAATTTTTGATTTTTAATTTTGAATTTTGAATTTTAAATTTTTAATTTTGAATTTTTAATTTTTAATTTTTAATTTTTAATATTTAATTTTTAATTTTTAATTTTTAATTTTTAATTTTTAATTTTTAATTTTTAATTTTTAATTTTTAATTTTTAATTTTTAATTTTTAATTTTTAATTTTTAATTTTTAATTTTTAATTTTTAATTTTTAATTTTTAATTTTTAATTTTTAATTTTTAATTTTTAATTTTTAATTTTTAATTTTTAATTTTTAATTTTTAATTTTTAATTTTTAATATTTCATTTTAAATTTTTAATTTTTAATATATAATTTAATTTTAAATTTTTAATTTTTAATATTTAATTTTAAATTTTAAATTTTAAATTTTTAATTTTTAATTTTTAATTTTTAATTTTTAATTTTTAATTTTTAATTTTTAATTTTTAATTTTTAAGTTTTAATTTTTAATTTTTAATTTTTAATTTTTAATTTTTAATTTTTAATTTTTAATTTTTAATTTTTAATTTTTAATTTTAAATTTTTAATTTTTAATTTTTAATTTTTAATTTTTAATTTTTAATTTTTAATTTTTAATTTTTAATTTTTAATTTTTAATTTTTAATTTTTATTTTTTAATTTTTAATTTTTAATTTTTAATTTTTAATTTTTAATTTTTAATTTGTAATTTTTAATTTTTAATTTTTAATTTTTAATTTTTAATTTTTAATTTTTAATTTTTAATTATTAATTTTTAATTTTTAATTTTTAATTTTTAATTTTTAATTTTTAATTTTTAATTTTTAATTTTTAGTTTTTAATTTTGAATTTTGAATTTTTAATTTTTAATTTCTAATTTTTAATTTTTAATTTTTAATTTTGAATTTTGAATTTTGAATTTTTAATTTTTAATTTTTAATTTTTAATTTTTAATTTTTATTTTTAATTTTTAATTTTTAATTTTTAATTTTTAATATTTAATTTTTAATTTAATTTTAAATTTTTAATATTTAATTTTTAATTTTTAATTTTTAATTTTTAATTTTTAACTCTAAATTTTTAAATTTTAATTTTTGATTTTTAAATTTTTAATTTTTAATTTTGAATTTTTAATTTTCAAATTTTAATTTTTAATTTTCAATTTTTAATTTTTAATTTTTAATTTTTAATTTTTAATTTTTAATTTTTAATTTTTAATTTTTAATTTTTAATTTTTAATTTTTAATTTTTAATTTTTAATTTTTAATTTTTAATTTTTAATTTTTAATTTTTAATTTTTATTTTTAATTTTTAATTTTTGATTTTAAATCTTTAATTTTTTATTTTAAATCTTTAATTTTTAATTTTAAATATTAAATTTTTAATTTTTAATTTTTAATTTTAATTTTTATTTTTTAATTTTTAATTTTTAATTTTTAATTTTTAATTTTTAATTTTTAATTTTTAATTTTTAATTTTTAATTTTTAATTTTTAATTTTTAATTTTTAATTTTTAATTTTTAATTTTTAATTTTTAATTTTTAATTTTTAATTTTTAATTTTTAATTTTTAATTTTTAATTTT
>OY821517.1:205777945-205780412 GCA_963682025.1 Cordilura impudica | reverse complement strand
ATTTTAAATTTTTAATTTTTAATTTTTAATTTTTAATTTTTAATTTTTAATTTTTAATTTTTGATTTTTAATTTTTAACTTTTTATTTTTAATTTTTAATTTTTAATTTTTAACTTTTAATTTTTAATTTTTTAATTTTTAATTTTTAATTTTTAATTTTTAATTTTTAATTTTTTAATTTTTAATTTTTAATTTTTAATTTTTAATTTTTAATTTTTAATTTTTAATTTTTAATTTTTAATTTTTAATTTTTAATTTTTAATTTTTAATTTTTTAATTTTTAATTTTTAATTTTTAATTTTTAATTTTTAATTTTCAATTTTTAATTTTTAATTTTTAATTTTTAATTTTTAATTTTTAATTTTTTAATTTTTAATTTTTAATTTTTAATTTTTAATTTTTAATTTTTAATTTTTAATTTTTAATTTTTAATTTTTAATTTTTAATTTTTAATTTTTAATTTTTTAATTTTTAATTTTTAATTTTTAATTTTTAATTTTTAATTTTTAATTTTTAATTTTAATTTTTAATTTTTAATTTTTAATTTTTAATTTTTAAATTTAAATTTTTAATTTTTAATTTTTAATTTTTAATTTTTAATTTTTAATTTTTTAATTTTTAATTTTTAATTTTAATTTTTAATTTTTAATTTTTAATTTTTTAATTTTTAATTTTAAATTTTTAATTTTTAGTTTTTAATTTTTAATTTTTAATTCTTAATTTTTAATTTTTAATTTTTAACTTTTAATTTTTAATTTTTAATTTTTAATTTTTAATTTTTAATTTTTAATTTTTTATTTTTAATTTTTAATTTTTAATTTTTAATTTTTAATTTTTAATTTTTAATTTTTAATTTTTAATTTTTAATTTTTAATATATAATTTTTAATTTTTAATTTTTAATTTTTAATTTTTAATTTTTAATTTTTAATTTTTAATTTTTAATTTTTAATTTTTTAATTTTTAATTTTTAATTTTTAATTTTTAATTTTTAATTTTTAATTTTTAATTTTTAATTTTTAAATTTTTAATTTTAATTTTTAATTTTAATTTTTAATTTTTAATTTTTAATTTTTTAATTTTTAATTTTTAATTTTTAATTTTTAATTTTTAATTTTTAATTTTTAATTTAATTTTTAATTTTTAATTTTTAATTTTTAATTTTTAATTTTTAATTTTTAATTTTTAATTTTTAATTTTTAATTTTTAATTTTTAATTTTTAATTTTTAATTTTTAATTTTTTAATTTTTAATTTTTAATTTTTAATTTTTAATTTTAATTTTTAATTTTTAATTTTTAATTTTTAATTTTTTAATTTTTAACTTTTAATTTTTAATTTTTAATTTTTAATTTTTAATTTTTTAATTTTTAATTTTTAATTTTTAATTTTTAATTTTAAATTTTTGGTTTTTAATTTTTAATTTTTAATTTTAATTTTTTATTTTTAATTTTTAATTTTTAATTTTTAATTTTTAATTTTTAATTTTTAATTTAAAATTTTAAATTTTTAATTTTTAAATTTTAATTTTTAAATTTTTAATTTTTAATTTTTAATTTTTAATTTTTAATTTTTAATTTTTAATTTTTAATTTTTAAATTTTTAATTTTTAATTTTTAATTTTTAATTTTTAATTTTTAATTTTTAATTTTTAAATTTTAATTTTTAATTTTAATTTTTAATTTTTTAATTTTTAATTTTAATTTTTAATTTTTAATTTTTAATTTTAATTTTTAATTTTTAATTTTCAATTTTTAATTTTTTAATTTTTAATTTTTAATTTTTAATTTTTAATATTTAATTTTTAATTTTTTAATTTTTAATTTTTAATTTTTAATTTTTAATTTTTGATTTTTAATTTTTAATTTTTAATTTTTAATTTTTAATTTTTAATTTTTAATTTTTAATTTTTAATTTTTAATTTTTAATAATTTTTAATTTTTAATTTTTAATTTTTAATTTTTAATTTTTAATTTTTAATTTTTAATTTTTAATTTTTAATTTTTAATTTTTAATTTTTAATTTTTAATTTTTAATTTTTAATTTTTAATTTTTAATTTTTAATTTTTAATTTTTAATTTTAAATTTTTAATTTTTAATTTTTTAATTTTTAATTTTTAATTTTTAATTTTGAATTTTTAATTTTGAATTTTTAATTTTTATTTTTAATTTTTAATTTTTAATTTTTAATTTTTAATTTTTAATTTTTAATTTTTAATTTTTAATTTTTAATTTTTTAATTTTTTAATTTTTAATTTTTAATTTTTAATTTTTAATTTTTAATTTTTAATTTTTAATTTTTAATTTTTAATTTTTAATTTTAAATTTTTAATTTTTAATTTTTAATTTTTAATTTTTAATTTTTAATTTTTAATTTTTAATTTTTAATTTTTAATTTTTAATTTTTAATTTTTAATTTTTAATTTTTAATTTTTAATTTTTAATTTTTAATTTTTAATTTTTATTTTT
>OY821517.1:205732945-205770445 GCA_963682025.1 Cordilura impudica | reverse complement strand
TAATTTTTAATTTTTAATTTTTAATTTTTAATTTTTAATTTTTAATTTTTAATTTTTAATTTTTAATTTTTAATTTTTAATTTTTAATTTTTAATTTTTAATTTTTAATTTTTAATTTTTAATTTTTAATTTTTAATTTTTAATTTTTAATTTTTAATTTTTAATTTTTAATTTTTTATTTTAAATTTTTAATTTTTAATTATTAATTTTTAATTTTTAATTTTTAATTTTTAATTTTTCATTTTTAATTTTTAATTTTTAATTTTTAATTTTTAATTTTTAATTTTTAATTTTTAATTTTTAATTTTTAATTTTTAATTTTTAATTTTTAATTTTTAATTTTTAATTTTTATTTTTTAATTTTTAATTTTTAATTTTTAATTTTTAATTTTTAATTTTTAATTTTTAATTTTTAATTTTTAATTTTTAATTTTTAATTTTTAATTTTTAATTTTTAATATTTAATTTTTAATTTTTAATTTTTAATTTTTAATTTTTAATTTTTAATTTTTAGTTTTTAAATTTTAATTTTTAATTTTTAATTTTTAATTTTTAATTTTTAATTTTTAATTTTTAATTTTTAATTTTTAATTTTTAATTTTTAATTTTTAAATTTTAATTTTTAATTCTTAATTTTGAATTTTGAATTTTTAATGTTCAATTTTTAATTTTCAATTTTTAATTTTTAATTTTTAATTTTAAATTTTTAATTTTTAATTTTTAATTTTTATTTTTAATTTTTAATTTTTAATTTTTGATTTTTAATTCTTAATTTTTAATTCTTAATTTTTAATTTTTAATTATTAATTTATACCCTCCACTCCAGTGTGCAGAGGGTATATATAAGTTTGTCATTCCGTTTGTAATAATTAGAAAAAAAAATTTGGACCCCATAAAATATATATATTTGTGATCCTTATAACAACCGGAGTTGATATAGCGATGTCCGTCTGTCCGTCTGTCCGTCTGTCCGTCTGTCCGTCTGTGGAAATCACGATGACGGCATCAATCGGGCAGCTAGGGTGCTCGTTGGCATAAAAAATGATTCATTAACATCCTGAAAAGTTTGCTATTTAAAATCGTCCAAATCGGTCGATTAGGGCCCGAGATTTGAATGAAGAACTAAAAAAAGTCTTGAAAAAATATAATTTTCTATGTTGTTCTTGTCACGATCACGCCCTCAATAGGATAGCTAGGGTGATAATTTTTAGTGAGAATGATTCACCAAATTCATGGGAAGATTTCTACTTCAAAAATCATTAAAATCGGTGGAACAGGTCCAGGTAAATCTATGAAAAATTAAAAAAAAAATGAAAACATGATGTTTCCATATTGTTCCTGTTGTTATTCTAAATGTTGCATTGTTGTCATAGCTGGACTTGTTGTTTTTGTGGTCGTTGTGGTAATAATATAATAAAAACAAACCCTTTGTACATTTTTTTGTGAACTCTGGTAGAAAATTTTAAAAGTTTCCATTGTTTTGGCATCACTAAAAAAATTTGTTAGATCATTTCTGTCATTGCCACGAGCCTGCATGCAAAATTTCAGATCGATTGGCTCACGGGAAAGGGGCTAAAAATCGATCCAAAATTTTGTCGACAAGCAGACACTACCAGTTAATATAAAGGCAGTAAATAAAGGGAGTAAAAGTTCACCAATAATTTAAAAAACAAATTTTTATGTATTAATTTATTTAAAGAAAAAAATAATTAAAAGAAATAGTAATAATAATAAAAAAAAATAATATACAATACAAAAAAAAAGAATATATAAATAAAATAAAATAAAGATAAATGCATTCATAGCATTATAATACATATAAAAGGTCAATGTTTTCTAACCGTAACCGTAACGAGTCAGTTGTTTTTTTTTACATGAAAATCATTTAAAACAGTTACCGAACGTAACCGGAACGTCCCAATACTTTTCATGTGAAAAAAAGGCTGACACGTTACGTAACAGTTACATGTCGCTAACTTGTTCTTTACACAGGCTACTGCTTTTGCAGCCAACTTCAAGTCTATTTATATAGTTTCGTAAGCATAACTGATAAAATTGTTTCTATTATTTTTTGCTGTAAGTAATAAATTATAAATAAACTGAATTTGCAAACTAAAATGGATACATATATTGGAGGTGCTTTAATACAAAAGAGTTAACGAAACAAAATCAAAAAAAAAAAAACACAACTCTACAACATCAACAATGGCAGTCATATGTTCTTCAAATAGAAAAAAAAAACTGCAAGTGTGTTTTGTTGGCTACAAAACAAAAATAGTGTTGACAATATAACAAAATATGTAAAAGAAGTTAGTGCTATGAAATATTTTATTTTGTTTAAAAAAAAAAATCGCAAAATGAAAGGCTATAATTCCATTAATAATCAAAAGGCGTTAAACTAATTTATTTATTTTTACGTTGTACTAATGCATTTTAAATAAGTAAAAGTAATTGTATATTTAAATAAAAATGCATTTGTATTATATGTTGCTGTCGTATTCAGAAAAATCAAGTAGCTGACTATACGACTACAAATGCTGCTGCCAGCAGTCGTCTATGTGTTTCATTCATGATGTTGCATTTTTTTGCGAGCAATACTTACATATATTCTAAATAAAGAAATAATAGTTCTTTTCATACTGCGAAATCTATACAAATATATGTATGTACAAATACTATATGTCAAATTTCAAATTTGCAATAATTGATACATTTTTGAAAGAAAATTATATAATATGAAATGTCTTTAATTTATTTCATAGAAAACAATTTTTTGAGGTGCGTGGATTTTCCATATTTACTGTTTTACTATTTTCGTAATGAGGTTAAATGAGTTAAAAAGAATTTAAAATATTTGAAAATGTTAGGTGAGGATCCTCAAGATGTAATATACGATCGGTCTAAAACTTTTCACTTAGAGCCACAGTTAAATTCGAAACAACAAAAACCCATATATTTTGTGCATAAAGTTTAACATTAAATGTGCTTTTCTAAAATGTCTATACATTTTTTCTCATTCATTTCTGACCATCTTCAATGTAAATTTACCAAAGTTTTTTTTATTGCAATATGTATATAAAACTTAAAAATTTAATATTTTTTATTGTGTATTAACTTATTATTCTGCGATTTTCATTACATCACAAAATGTTACAAATTGGCACTACTGTTTCAAAAACAGAAAACTTCTAAATCAGTTGAAAACAGTTGATCTGTAAAACTGTGTGTGAAATTGTGTCAAATAAAATTACAAATATTAATAAATATAATAATACATATATATATATTTTATTAATTTTGTTAAGAATTAGCACAAAATTGATTTTCCATTTTGCATTTCATTTATAAAGAATTCTGCCATATTTTGTTAAAGGGAAAATCCATTTTTGTTATATTAAAAAAAACAGACTTGCATTTAATTTTTCCGTGACTGCCTCAATAATTGCGTAGATGCCACCACAATATTTTTTCTAATTAAAACAGTTGATCTGTAAAACTGTGTGTGAAATTGTGTCAAATAAAATTACAAATATTAATAAATATAATAATACATATATATATATTTTATTAATTTTGTTAAGAATTAGCACAAAATTGATTTTCCATTTTGCATTTCATTTATAAAGAATTCTGCAATATTTTGTTAAAGGAAAAATCCATTTTTGTTATATTAAAAAAAACAGACTTGCATTTAATTTTTCCGTGACTGCCTCAATAATTGCGTAGATGCCACCACAATATTTTTTCTAATTAAATATTAACCAATATCTAACTAGAATTATGATTTATTCTGACTAAAAAGTTCCAATTAACAGTTATTCATCCCAATTATGAATATTCTCAAGGAATTTCTTTCTCACGGAAAATACATTTCTCGAGAAAAAAATTCCTCCAATTATAAATTCCGCGTGAACAAAAAATGATTAACTGGCATCATCGAATTTCGAAGCCACTTGCTTTGCTTATTGACAATTTATTTTCTATTTTTTGTGTGTGTGCAAACGACCCTACAATAAATGTCCCAATAAAAATTTTTGTTTGCTATCAACTTGAGGTGCATTTGAGATCAAATACATTTCTCAAATCTCCAACGTTAATTCTCAAATGCCCTCAATAGTTCGAATATAGTCTTCTCAACTTAAAAGGCACATTTTTTATATGGCGATTTTCATAGTTATCAAATTGAGAAATTTGTGATTCTCAACTTGATAGCAAAGAAATATTTCCAATCGGTATCAAATGGAAGGTACGGAATTGCCATATTAAAAAATATTATACTAATGAAATGAAAACAATGTACTTTTTTTAATGTTTCAATTTAATTTCATTATATATTTAACATTACTATGTACATATTTAACATTAAATGTACATATTATGTACATTTTTTAAAATCTAGAATTAAAAATAAATGAATTAATTAGTTGTACATTTTTTGAAAAATTCGACAAAAAGCAAAAATAATTAAAAATATATCAATGATTTATTTGTACTTTTTTGGCATTTTTTAATTTAATTTATTATTTATGACATATTTAAATAATATCTCAGACTTAACACAAATCGTATTCAAGTTGAAAAAATGTTTGGTCTCAAGTGGAGAAAAGTGTTGGATATCCAATTGAGAGTAAAAATGTTTTTCAAAGATTGGAAAAAATGTTAAGTCTCAACTTGATGTCAAGTTGACAGCAAACAAGGAGAAAAATTGTTCAACCCAAGTTGAGAATTACATTTGACATCAATTTAAGAACTTAACTTTTCTCCATCATTGGAGAAATAATATTTCAATGCATACTGGGGAATGACCGAAACTAACACATAAACAGTTTTTTCCTATTTGAAAAACATATGACTGTCATTGTTGCTGTTGTAGAGTTGTTATACCCTCCACTCCAGTGTGCAGAGGGTATATATAAGTTTGTCATTCCGTTTGTAATAATTAGAAAAAAAATTTTGGACCCCATAAAATTTATATATTTGTGATCCTTATAACAACCGGAGTTGATATAGCGATGTCCGTCTGTCCGTCTGTGGAAATCACGATGACGGCATCAATCCGGCAGCTAGGGTACTCGTTGGCATAAAAATGATTCACTAACATCCTGAGAAGTTTGCTATTTAAAATCGTCCAAATCGGTCGATTAGGGCCCGAGATTTGAATGAAGAACTAAAAAAGTCTTGAAAAAAAAATAATTTTCTATGTTGTTCTTGTCACGATCACGCCCTCAATAGTGCAGCTACACTGATCATTTTTAGTGAGAATGATTCACCAAATTCATGGAAAGATTTCTACTTCAAAAATCATTAAAATCGGTGGAACAGGTCCAGGGAAATCTCTGAAAAAGTAAAAAAAAATGAAAAACATGATATTTCTATATTGTTCTTGTTGTTATTCTAAATGTTGCATTGTTTTCATAGCTGGACTTGTTGTTTTTGTGGTCGTTATGGTAATAATATAACAAAAACAAACCCTTTGTACATTTTTTTATCAACTCTGGTAGAAAAATTTAAAAGTTTCCATTGTTTTGGCATCACTAAAAAAATATGTTAGATCATTTCTGTCATTGCCACAAGCCTGCCTGCAAAATTTCAGATCGATTGGGTCACGGGAAAGTGGTTAAAATCGATCCAAAATTTTTTCGACAAGCAGACACTACGAGTTAATATAAAGGGAGTAAAAATTCACCAACATCTAAAGCAAATAATGCTAAAATACCTAGTTGTTAATAAAAAAAACAATTGGGCAATTCACAATGGGTAATGTATCGTTGTATCTCTTGTATCGTGTATCACTTTACAATAGTGTAAAATTGTTGTTGGTAATTTTCACTGAAAAATCTGATACACGATCCAACTTCATTTGCTATGTTTAGTAAATGTTGTATATTGTATCATAACATGTCAGTTTCAAGTGAATGCCAGTTTTTATGAAAAAGAAAAAACAAATACATAGAATATTATCAGCATAAATAATTATAAAATAAAATATGGCAAATAATGCAAATAACGAAAATACATCGATAAGTTTATTTATATAAAAATTAATGTTTATATTTTTAGTATGTATTTTCTCTTTCAGTACCAACCAAAACATTTAACATTTTTTTTTTTCATTATAAATTAAAATGCAAGAGGTACGTAACTAAAACTCTAGGGTATATCTCACGACCAAAAAGCAAACACTGACAAGTGTTTTCTCTTATACAAAATAGCAGAAGCGACGAAGCGATCTTTCCTCGTTGGATCGAAAATTACTAAAGAAAGCGTTTTACAATATGAAAATACAACTGAGTGTTCACAACAAATGATTGTATTGTGTATTTCAATACAACATACAATATACAACACCTGTTGTGAATTGCCCAAATGTAAATTTAGCAAAAAAATTTATGTATTATTTTATTTAAAGACAAAAACACAAAAATAACGTTTGATGTTGTATTTTTTGTGTGTAATATTTAAATATACATACATACACATATTAAATAATACAAATAATGTACATATATTATATATATGTATGTATGTATATTCATAGTAACTGCATGTTAGAAATAAATCGGTTATTTTATTTACATAAAATTCTGCAGTATTTTGTTGTGGGGAAAATACATTTCTTTTGTATTTACAGAGTGTCACTTCATTTTGCTCAGCGTGACTATGCCACAGTAGATGCCGCCATAATTTTTGTTTGTTCTAATTAGCTTTGCAATAGTTATTTCTATTTTAACATGAATGTTAATATTTTCAACTAGATATCATACAGAACAATGTTAAGAGTATACACGGGTTGGTCTTTTATTTCATACGTTTTTTCATTATTCTTTTACAAATATGAACATAAGTTTGGCATATTACCCACCAATCTCACATCACACTGCAAGTTCGAAAAACTCAATACACTCACATTTTTTTTACTAATACACACACATTTTCCGCAGTGGTCACACTAATGGCACCAAATTTTTCGTGCGAATAGTGGCAGACACTAACGATGATTAATGTTACCCTGTTATAAATTTAATGCAAATTTACTGGATTCTGTAAAATTGTAATTAAAGTTTTAACTTGTTAAATCTACTATAATGATTTATTTTTTGAAATGCGCATAAAAAAACGCAAGTTTGTTAATTATAGAGCATAAATATTATTAACTATTATTAAAATAATACTAATAATAATAAATGTAAACATTTTCCCTCAAACATGTGCCTGTATAATAAACTTGGTAACTCTACTTAAAATAAAATAAGAGAGAGAAGTATACAAATTTTTTCAAGTTTACGCTTCGACAACATTTTAAAAATGAGATTGCAGTCAGATGTTTGAGCATAAAATTTAATGGCGATGGATTCGACTAATTCGAACAATTTTTCGTTGATAATACGTACACAACGATTTTACAATTTCAGTGTGATGTGAGATTGGGGGGTTAACTTTTTGTTGTCTTTACAAAATAGAGTTACCGAGTTCGTCAATGAGTTTTTTGCTTACAAAACAGTTCTACATAGTTATATAGAATTATTATTCTGCTTTACCTATAAAATATCTGATTGCGATTACATCTAATTTTTAAAAATTGTTTATAATTAATAAAGCATTATTATTCACATAAATACAAAATTTCACTTTTTAAATTTTCCATTCAAATTTAAGAAAATATCAATTATAATAAAAACTGAAAATAAAATTTCCAATTATAAATTAGAAAATATTAATTGAGTTTCAGAAAATCATATCAAAACGTCGGAAATAATAATTTTAAATATAGAAATATCTTTACATTTAAAAATGTTTACATTTAAAAAAAATATTGCCATTCAGGAGATATTAATAACTTTTCAGTACCGCGATTCAGTAACTTCTTTTAACGATAGTCGAATTGTAAAAAAAAAGAAAATTGCAAAATTATCAGTAAAATTTTGAAACGATATTCGCTATTGTTAAAGTCAGCTGTTGTTGTTATCTAAACGACAACCATTTTTGTGTTGTTTATCCAATCGATAAAAACTTAAATTTTTAGGTTGAAATGTCGTCATACATAAATAAAAATCATGAAATAGTGAAAATATTTTGCTTTAATTAAAAAACTTTTTTATATAAATAAAAAAATTAAATAGCATATTCAATTCATTATTTCATTTTCAAATAAATAAACAGAAATATTAGTAAAAAAAATAAAGATATTAAACATAAACATAAAATCATCCTGTCAAACACGAAGTAATTTGTTTTTTTCTATTCTTTGTGTTTTTCGCTTATTTTGACAGAGATGCCACTCCTTTACAATTTAAATAAATAGAAAAACAGATTTCTCGATATTAATTTAAATTCAATGAATTTAAGAAAACCTCAAATGATATTTAAGAATTGCTAACATAAAAATTGTTACATAAGTAAACGTAATTTTATGAGAATGTTATTTTTTATATATAAATTTTCACAATTTTTTTTCGATGAAAAGTTTTTCAGAAAATAAAGATAACATTAAATTATTTTATTTAAAATGTTTGGGACTTTTCGTTTTTTGCGTTTTTCATCCCTAATTTGATTATTTATTATTATAAATTTATTCTCTATGTTTTCAAAATATGGCAATATTTTAAAAAAAAGTTGAGAGAGCTTTTTTTTTTGGTTATTATTTTGTTACTCCATCCGACCTATATGGCCACAATGAAGAAATATTTGGCCAGTTAAAAGAAACTATACAGCCATCTCCAATTAGCACGATTTAATGCATATAGCCACTCTACACAACCATTACCTTTGCAATGGAGGTTAGGGCGAGCTATTTAATTAGCAAAAACTAAATTAAACGAGAAGTTATGTCATATAACCGGAAACGCATGCATATAGGTATATAACCAAAATGCATGCCGATCAGCAACCACGATGACCAAAAAGCAAACACCGAAATAAATCCGAAATAATAGAAAAGAAGAAAACCAACCCAAAGAATTTGCTGAAATAATTTGGTATTAAGTTTAACAAATTGTTTACTTTTTCATTTACATTTATTATCAAGACTCAAACCGAGGTGGAGGGTATCAAAGATTCGGCACAGCCGAATTTAACACTCTTACTTGTTTTTAATTATTAATTTCTAATTTTTAAATTTTAATTTTTGATTCTTAATTCTTAATTTTTAATTTTTAATTTTTAATTTTTAATTTTTAATTTTTAATTTTTAATTTTTAATTTTAAATTTTTAATTTTTAATTTCTAATTTTTAATTTCTAATTTTTAATTTTTAATTTTTAATTTTTAATTTTTAATTTTTAATTTTTAATTTTTAATTTTTAATTTTTAATTTTTAATTTTTAATTTTAAATTTTTAATTTTTAATTTTTAATTTTTAATTTTTAATTTTTAATTTTTAATTTTTAATTTTTAATTTTTAATTTTTAATTTTTAATTTTTAATTTTTAATTTTTAATTTTTAATTTTTAAATTTTTAATTTTTAATTTTTAATTTTTAATTTTTAATTTTTAGTTTTTAGTTTTTAGTTTTTAATTTTTAATTTTTAAGTTTTAACTTTGAATTTTTAATGTTCAATTTTTAATTTTCAATTTTTAATTTTTAATTTTTAATTTTAAATTTTAAATTTTTAATTTTTAATTTTTAATTTTTAATTTTTAATTTTTAATTTTTAATTTTTGATTTTTAATTCTTAATTTTTAATTCTTAATTTTTAATTTTTAATTATTAATTTTTAATTATTAATTTCTAATTTTTAAATTTTAATTTTTGATTCTTAATTCTTAATTTTTAATTTTTAATTTTTAATTTTTAATTTTTAATTTTTAATTTTTAATTTTTAATTTTTAATTTTTAATTTTTAATTTTTAATTTTTAATTTTTAATTTTTAATTTTTAATTTTTAATTTTCAATTTTTAATTTTTAATTTTTAATTTTTAATTTTTAATTTTAAATTTTTAATTTTTAATTTCTAATTTTTAATTTTTAATTTCTAATTTTTAATTTTTAATTTTTAATTTTTAATTTTTAATTTTTAATTTTTAATTTTTAATTTTTAATTTTTAATTTTTAATTTTTTATCTTTAATTTTTAATTTTTAATTTTTAATTTTTAATTTTTAATTTTTAATTTTTAATTCTTAATTCTTAATTTTTAATTTTTAATTTTTAGTTTTTAATTTTTAATTTTTTATTTTTAATTTTTAATTTTTAATTTTTAATTTTTAATTTTTAATTTTTAATTTTTAGTTTTTAATTTTTAATTTTTAATTTTTAATTTTTAATTTTTAATTTTGAATTTTTAATTTTTAATTTTTAATTTTTAATTTTTAATTCTTAATTTTTAATTCTTAATTTTTAATTTTTAATTTTTATTTTTTAATTTTTTATTTTTAATTTTTAATTTTTAATTTTTAATTTTTAATTTTTAATTTTTAATTTTTAATTTTTAATTTTTAATTTTGAATTTTTAATTTTTAATTTTTAATTTTCAATTTTTAATTTTTAATTTTTAATTTTTAATTTTTAATTTTTAATTTTAATGTTTAATTTTTAATTTTTAATTTTTAATTTTTAATTTTTAATTTTTAATTTTTAATTTTTAATTTTTAATTTTTAATTTTTAATTTTTAATTTTTAATTTTTAATTTTTAATTTTTAATTTTTAATTTTTAATTTTTAATTTTTAATTTTTAATTTTTAATTTTTAATTTTTTATTTAAATTTTTAATTTTTGATTTTTAATTTTTAATTTTTAATTTTTAATTCTTAATTCTTAATTCTTAATTCTTAATTTTTAATTTTAATTTTAAGTTTTTAATTTTTAATTTTTAATTTTTAATTTTTACTTTTTTATTTTAAATTTTTTTTTTTAATTTTTAATTTATAATTTTTAATTTTTAATTTTTAATTTTTAATTTTAAATTTTTAATTTTTAATTTTAAATTTTTAATTTTTAATTTTTAATTTTTAATTTTTAATTTTTAATTTTTTATTTTTAATTTTAAATTTTTAATTTTTAATTTTTAAATTTTAATTTTTAATTTTTAATTTTTAATTTTTAATTTTTAATTTTTAATTTTTAATTTTTAATTTTTAATTTTTAATTTTTAATTTTTAATTTTTAATTTTTAATTTTTAATTTTTAATTTTTAATTTTTAATTTTTAATTTTTAATTTTTAATTTTTAATTTTTAATTTTTAATTTTTAATTTTTAATTTTTAATTTTTAATTTTTAATTTTTAATTTTTAATTTTTAATTTTTAATTTTTAATTTTTAATTTTTAATTTTTAATTTTTAATTTTAAATTTTTAATTTTTAATTTTTAATTTTTAATTTTTAATTTTTAATTTTTAATTTTTAATTTTTAATTTTTAATTTTTAATTTTTAATTTTTAATTTTTAATTTTTAATTTTTAATTTTTAATTTTTAATTTTTAATTTTTAATTTTTAATTTTTAATTTTTAATTTTTAATTTTTAATTTTTAATTTTTAATTTTTAATTTTTAATTTTTAATTTTTAATTTTTAATTTTTAATTTTTAAATTTTTAATTTTTAATTTTTAATTTTTAATTTTTAATTTTTAATTTTTAGTTTTTAGTTTTTAGTTTTTAATTTTTAATTTTTAATTTTTAATTTTTAAGTTTTAATTTTTAATTTTTAATTTTTAATTTTTAATTTTTAATTTTTAATTTTTAATTTTTAATTTTTAATTTTAAATTTTTAATTTTAAATTTTTCATTTTTAATTTTTAATTTTTAATTTTCAATTTTTAATTTTTAATTTTTAATTTTTAATTTTAAATTTTTCATTTTTCATTTTTCATTTTTCATTTTTAATTCTTAATTTTTAATTTTTAATTTTTAATTTTTAATTTTCAATTTTTAATTTTTAATTTTTAATTTTTAATTTTTAATTTTTAATTTTTAATTTTTAATTTTTAATTTTTAATTTTTAATTTTTAATTTCTAATTTTTAATTTTTAATTTTTAATTTTTAATTTTTAATTTTTAATTTTTAATTCTTAATTTTAAATTTTTATTTTTTAATTTTTAATTTTTAATTTTTAATTTTTAATTTTTAATTTTTAATTTTTAATTTTTAATTTTTAATTTTTAATTTTTAATTTTTAATTTTTAATTTTTAATTTTTAATTTTTAATTTTTAATTTTTAATTTTTAATTTTTAATTTTTAATTTTTAATTTTTAATTTTTTATTTTTAATTTTTAATTTTTATTTTTTAATTTTTAATTTTTAATTTTTAATTTTTAATTTTTAATTTTTAATTTTTAATTTTTAATTTTTAATTTTTAATTTTTAATTTTTAATTTTTAATTTTTAATTTTTAATTTTTAATTTTTAATTTTTAATTTTTAATTTTTAATTTTTAATTTTTAATTTTTAATTTTTAATTTTTAATTTTTAATTTTTAATTTTTAATTTTTAATTTTTAATTTTTAATTTTTAATTTTTAATTGTTAATTTTTAATTGTTAATTTTTAATTTTTAATTTTAAATTTTTAATTTTTAATTTTTAATTTTTAATTTTTAATTTTTAATTTTTAATTTTTAATTTTTAATTTTTATTTTTTAATTTTTAATTTTTAATTTTTAATTTTTAGTTTTTAATTTTTAATTTTTAATTTTTAATTTTTAATTTTTAATTTTTAATTTTTAATTTTTAATTTTTAATTTTTAATTTTTAATTTTTAATTTTTAATTTTTAATTTTTTATTTTTAATTTTTAATTTTTAATTTTTAATTTTTAATTTATAATTTATAATTTCTAATTTTTAATTTTTAAATTTTAATTTTTAATTTTTAATTTTTAATTTTTAATTTTTAATTTTTAATTTTTAAATTTTAATTTGTAATTTGTAATTTTTAATTTTTAGTTTTTAATTTTTAATTTTTAATTTTTAATTTTTATTTTTTAATTTTTAATTTTTAATTTTTAATTTTTAATTTTTAATTTTTAATTTTTAATTTTTAATTTTTAACTTTTAATTTTTAATTTTTATTTTTAATTTTTAATTTTTAGTTTTTAATTTTTAATTTTTAAAATTTAATTTTGAATTTTGAATTTTGAATTTTTAATTTTTAATTTTTAAGTTTTAATTTTTAGTTTTTAATTTTTAATTTTTAATTTTTAATTTTTAATTTTTTATTTTTAATTTTTAATTTTTAATTTTTAATTTTTAATTTTTAATTTTTAATTTTTAATTTTTAATTTTTAATTTTTAATTTTTAATTTTTAATTTTTAATTTTTAAATTTTAATTTGTAATTTGTAATTTTTAATTTTAAGTTTTTAATTTTTAATTTTTAATTTTTAATTTTTAATTTTTAATTTTTAATTTTTAATTATTAATTTTTAATTTTTATTTTTTAATTTTTAATTTTTAATTTTTAAAGTTTAATTTTTAGTTTTTAATTTTTAATTTTTAATTTTTAATTTTTAATTTTTAATTTTTAATTTTTAATTTTTAATTTTTAATTTTTAATTTTTAATTTTTAATTTTTGAATTTTTCATTTTTAATTTAAAATTTTTAATTTTTAATTTTTCATTTTTCATTTTTAATTTTAATTTTAATTTTAATTTTAATTTTAATTTTAATTTTAATTTTAATTTTAATTTTAATTTTAATTTTAATTTTAATTTTAATTTTAATTTTAATTTTAATTTTAATTTTTAATTTTTAATTTTTAATTTTTAATTTTTAATTTTTAACTTGTAATTTGTAATTTGTAATTTGTAATTTTTAATTTTTAATTTTTAATTTTTAATTTTTAATTTTTAATTTTTAATTTTGAATTTTTAATTTTTTATTTTTTATTTTTAATTTTTAATTTTTAATTTTTAATTTTTAATTTTTAATTTTTAATTTTTAATTTTTAATTTTTAACTTTTAATTTTTAATTTTTATTTTTAATTTTTAATTTTTAGTTTTTAATTTTTAATTTTTAAATTTTAATTTTGAATTTTGAATTTTGAATTTTTAATTTTTAATTTTTAATTTTTAATTTTTAATTTTTAATTTTTAATTATTAATTTTTAATTTTTAATTTTTAATTTTTAATTTTTAATTTTTAAGTTTTAATTTTTAGTTTTTAATTTTTAATTTTTAATTTTTAATTTTTAATTTTTAATTTTTAATTTTTAATTTTTAATTTTTAATTTTTTATTTTTAATTTTTAATTTTTAATTTTTAATTTTTATTTTTTAATTTTTAATTTTTAATTTTTAATTTTTAATTTTTAATTTTTAAATTTTAATTTGTAATTAGTAATTTTTAATTTTAAGTTTTTAATTTTTAATTTTTAATTTTTAATTTTTAATTTTTAATTTTTAATTTTTAATTTTTAATTTTTAATTTTTAATTTTTAATTTTTAATTTTTAATTTTTAATTTTTAATTTTTAATTTTTAATTTTTAATTTTTAATTTTTAATTTTTAATTTTTAATTTTTAATTTTTAATTTTTAATTTTTAATTTTTAATTTTTAATTTTTAATTTTTAATTTTTATTTTTTAATTTTTAATTTTTAATTTTTAAAGTTTAATTTTTAGTTTTTAATTTTTAATTTTTAATTTTTAATTTTTAATTTTTAATTTTTAATTTTTCATTTTTAATTTAAAATTTATATTTTTAATTTTTCATTTTTCATTTTTAATTTTAATTTTAATTTTAATTTTAATTTTTAATTTTTAATTTTTAATTTTTAATTTTTAATTTTTAATTTTTAATTTTTAATTTTTAATTTTTAATTTTTAATTTTTAATTTTTAATTTTTAATTTTTAATTTTTAATTTTTAATTTTTAATTTTTAATTTGTAATTTTTAATTTTTAATTTTTAATTTTTAATTTTTAATTTTTAATTTTGAATTTTTAATTTTTTATTTTATATTTTTAATTTTTAATTTTTAATTTTTAACTTTTAAATTTTAATTTTTAATTTTTAATTTTTAATTTTTAATTTTTAATTTTTAATTTTTAATTTTTAATTTTTAACTTTTAATTTTAATTTTAATTTTTAATTTTTAATTTTTAATTTTTAATTTTTATTTTTAATTTTTAATTTTTAATTTTTAATTTTTAATTTTTAATTTTTAATTTTTAATTTTTAATTTTTAATTTTTAATTTTTAATTTTTAATTTTTAATTTTTAATTTTTAATTTTTAATTTTTAATTTTTAATTTTTAGTTTTTAATTTTTAATTTTTAAATTTTAATTTTTAAATTTTAATTTTGAATTTTGATTAGTTATTTACAAAAATTATTTTTTTTTTATACTAATTATTTTCTTTTTTCTTTTTACGGTCCATAAAATCTAAAGGATTGATTTAATTTTTTGTATATATGACGCCCTAATCTGACAATCGCCCCGAGTCATAGCCTTACTGGCTCGACCCTACGGACGGCCCTGGGAATAGGTTTGACAAGTTAGACAATAAACTATACGAATCGGCTTTACCTACCTAATGTAGGTATCATTATAAGGTTAAAAATAAAAAGAAATATTCAAAAATTCCATTTCCATTTCGACTTCTCGCATCGCAAAATGAAGAGACACTGATCTATGCTATGATACAACAGGTGGCAACTCAACTATGGAACTAGCAGTTATATTCGGAAAAACTTTATTCAAATGTTTATTTTTCATTTCTAGCTCAACTCCATTTTTATTCCCAATGGAAGCTTACATAAAACGGGGTTTTTAGATTTTTTTATAGCACGCCACAACGAATAATCAGTTCTGGGTGTAGGATCCTTATCTTCAAGATATCTATGCAATTTAGCAACATTATTAATTTTTTCGTACACTTTTTCAATTGTTGTTGCAGTTAAGGAGGTATGTTAAATTGCCACTAACTTCGAATTCTTTTTTCACATTGTAGAATTGCTTCTATATAGCCTGGTGTGACGAAGTTGAGTAGCTATTTTGAGATTTTGTTCGAAGTTAACAATCGAGAGGCCAACATTACCTGTTGTTCTAAGCGGAAGACTTCCTCTGCAATGGATTCTAAGAAACTTTTTGTATTTTACCAATAAATATTGCGTGAAAGGTAAAGTAACGTGATGGGGATACAATTTCTCGGGAGTTCGAAATAGTAACAATAACACACGGGAGTTCAAATGAAGATTCTACATGCACAACTTCTTTTTCTTCTTTGTTCTGAAATCGTTTAAATCGAGCATTTTTGCCTATCCACTTAAGGGTGCATCAATATCCATAAAAATAGAGATATGCATAATATCGCAGAAAATGGTCGAGTTCGTCTTTATGTTGGCATAATGACAATCGGCAGGTTTATAAAAGTTATACTCGGAGCCATAGTATTATTTGGTGTTAGAATTGTTATTGTCCAAAGAAAATTTAAAAACCAAAACAGTTACAAACTTTCAAAGTATGACTGCGCTCGTACAATATTCAAAAGCTGTATTACGATTTACATTTATTTTTATTTAATTAGATTGGATTGGATGTCTATTTATCATTTTTTT
Source organism: Cordilura impudica (assembly GCA_963682025.1). NCBI lineage: Eukaryota > Metazoa > Arthropoda > Insecta > Diptera > Scathophagidae > Cordilura > Cordilura impudica. Next base: position 205,753,955 of record OY821517.1, on the reverse strand, counting down.
AAAGAGACTATATAAAAAGTAAGATATTTAAGAAACGGTAGTGTGATAGTATTGTGAACACTATCGTTTTCGTATCATGTTTTTCAATTAATATTCGTTTCATACAGAGCATCTACACGCGTAATATCAACAAAAGGATTTTTGAAACCCTAGATTTTAAAAACCGTATTTAATGTATGTAGGTATATTTAATTTAAGCATGCACCATAAGATTTCGTTTTATGGCCATAAAAGCCCCTAGAAAACCAGAAAATAATACCGATGTAACAAATATTCGTATTGTTTGGCGATATATATAAAATTTGTTTGCCAACCAAGTTGTTCTAAAGTTCAACAACTGTACTGTATCTATTATATCAACATAAATTTAACAGCAGCTGAACCTGGTATCAGACATTTTGTCATATGATACGTTAATTATGCAACCCATATGCAATCTAGTTTGTATGTCGAAACTGGGAGTTGGCAGACGATTTGTAATTTTTACGTTTAAACTTGCGCGTAATAAAACTCTTAGAATTGGTAGAAGTTTATAGTCAAAGATAAGTTCATGTAATGAGAGAATATTATATTATGAGTGAAAAAAAATTTGTAAGTTCAAGATGTTGTTTTCAATGTGCACCGTTAAGTTGAGTAAAAGAAGTAATTTTCCTTTATGGTTGCAACCGTATCAAAACTGTACGACATTGAGTTGAATAGATTTTAAAGATGTTTGATTAGATCTTGCTGCACTCCTTAAAAATGCTCTTTAAGTCTTCAACCAAATAATATTAGGCATTGCTGGCGTTAGCCCTTCTAGCCAGTATTTCCCAGATACTCTTGATGGGATTTAGATCAGGAGAGCACATTGGCAGGTGCAAAACGTCAACGGGGCTCATTTCCAAAATCGCTAATGTTTGGCGAATTGCATGGATAGCTGCACTATCTTGTTTAACTTAAGTACTCTTTCTCTTTAAGCCTCTTTAAGAGAGAGCCCTATAGTTTTGTTACGAATGCCACTAACTAAGCATCAAAGAAATCATTGCAACTCAAACTTAAGATATATATCCAACGCAGTGAACTTATCGTTTTTATACCCTCCACACCCCTTGATTCTTATAACCAGGACCCTATTCCATAAAACGACTTATCAACTTTTCACTTTGCACTTATCAAATTGCATTTTTTGGCAAAGTGATGAGTGTTTCTGTTCCACAATATTCTTTGCAAATCTCAATTTGCACTAAGCAAGTCTTTACACTCTTTGCACTCTCCTGCAAAGTGAGTGTGCAAAGTGTTCCACAAAGCATTTAATCATCTTCGCATTGCTAAATAGAACCTGTTAAAATGAGCCGCTAAATAAAAATGAAAAAAACTTGCAATGTTACATGTGATTGAAGAAAAAAAGAGATACTTTATTTGCTAGTTTCAAAACAATAAAGTAAGTATATTTTTATAAAATTATTGTAAATATTTAGAACATATTTCAGTTTAAATTTTATTTTGAAGGTTAATAAATTAGACAAACAGGCTGCATGGGAGGAAGATTTGAAAAAACTCAATCCCTGCAACTGGCATCTGCCCAAAAAAGATGGACCTATGAGAGGGACAGGGATATAAATTTGGATTTGATTTAAATGAAAGCACTCTTTAAAACTAAAGTTTTTAGTCCCGAAAAATAATAATTCGGTCTCTATAATTTATTGTTATAACCCCGTCTTCATTATCGTCGAACAAGAACTCACGTCTTAACATTTGGAAAGCTTCACTAGTTATAAAAATATGAATTTGTAAAACAATCGTTTACTTTGCAAATTTTAGTGAAACGAAACAGCATAATTATTTGCAAAGTCTTTGCAAATTACACTTTCCAATATTAACTTTGCACTTTGCAAAAAGTGTAAAGACTTTGCAAATTATACTTATCAATTTCAATTTATGACTTATCAAATTTTATAGTACTTTTTTTCTTAAGTTATATTTCAGAGCATACGGTCAAGCTCGAGTACTCGAATAGTAAATAGCTACTCGAGCTTAATGAGTAGCTCGAGTAGTAAAAACTAACATTCTTCATGTTTGAAAGCATGTAAAAAGATATATATAAGTATTTAGTATAACAAATGTATACTTTTTGAAATTGTACAAGTATCAAGAATATCATTCTTTAATTTCACTTGAATCGGCCTGTCCTGCTGGCGTGGGTAAACTACTACTCGAAAAAGCATTTGTATGGAAACTGGCTGATCTTTTTCGAGTAGTAGTTCGCCAACAGCACAATTATTACCGAAAGTCTCTGAAGTTTTAAGGACGTAATATCGTTTTATTTGGAATTTCATAAATTTGTATCATATGGGCCTTAAATATTTTTGTAAATAGATGTCGAACTTAGTTGGAGCGCATTTTTCCATATATTTGTATTTTTATTTTTCGAATAGTAAATTGCCTATTGGTCTGAATGGCCTAAAATTTTTGTTTTTTTTTTTCATTACTGATCTTTTTCGAGTAGTAGTCGCCCATCCCACACTTTACGACCGAGTGTTTCAATATTTTAGGAAAATAATCTTTTAAAATGAGGGATTACAATTTGTATTAGATGTTGCCATGTATTCTTGGAAAATTTCTTATAAAATTATATCAAACTTCCATGGAATGAAAGTTTTCATATATTTGTGTGGAAAATGGTCGAGTTTTTCGAGTAGTAGTTCGCCCACCCCACAATTAAGGTTTGAAATTTAAAACAAATACTCTCCTTACATTTTCAACTCTAAAAAAACATAACTTTTGGCTAAGTCATTATGAAACATTTTCCGTTAAAATATCTCAAACATGAAATAAGAGCAAATTTTCACACTGTGTGGGAAGAGTCTGATGTTTTTCGAGTAGTAGTCCGTCCGAACCACAATTTTGGCCAGATTACTTTGAACTTTGGTGTACGTAATACACTCATATTTCCAACTTTAAAACGCATAAACTTATACCACGTGTTCTTTCAAAATTTTTTGGAAATCCATACCAAATGTCAATGAAGTGCATATTTTCATACAATTGTATGGAAAGTGGTCGTGTTTTTTCTAGTAGTAGTTCACCAACAGCACAATTGTTGTCGGAATACTTTGAAATTTTAAGAAGATTATCTCGATGTAATTGCAACTACAAACAGTAAAAATTTTTAGCAAGTCATGATGGAATTTTTTTTTTAAAGTTACATCAAACTTAAAATAAGGGAAAATTTTTACACATGTGTATAGAAAATGGCTGATTTTCTTCGAGTAGTTGTTCGCCCAGAGCTCAATTTTAATAAAAATAATTTAATATTTTATTTTTTATTTTCTGTTTTTTGTCGAATATTGTTCCTCCAAGCTTCAATTTTTGGAGGAATGCTTTGAAATTTGAAGGAAGCGTTCTTCTTATATATACAGCTCTAACGAATATCATTTTTTGTTAAATCATTGTCGAAAATTTTCAGGAAAATATCATCAGTTTTCGAATAAGAGCGTATTTTCTCACATTTGTATTGAAAGTGGTTAATATCAGTCAAGTACTACTATACAGACGCCACAATTTTGATCGGAATGGTTTCAAATTTTTTATGCGTTATCTATGAATATAGTCAATTACACGTTGAAATAATTTTAACAAAAAAAATTTATTTTTTTTCACACATTTGCAAAATTTTCGATCTTTTTCCAACGGTTCTTCCCACTAGCCACCATTTTTGTCGAAATACTTTGAAATTTTTAAAACATAATCTGTACATATATTCAGATTAAAATACTAAGAGCTTTTTTTTCAAGTGTTCTTGAAAATTTTTTGTAAATAGGCATGAGACATATACGAAGATCATATTTTCAAACATTTGAGTGGAAAGTGGATGATCTTTTTCGAGTAGTAGTTAGCCCACGTCAGTAGGAAAGTTCAATTTAAGTGAAATTTAAAGATGGTATTCTAGGTACTTGTACGATTCCAGAAAGTATATGTACATCTGTTATACTAAATACTTATATTTATCTTTTTGCTTGCTTTCAAACATGAAAAATTTTGGTTTTTTCTATTCGAGCTACTCGTTAAGCTCGAGTAACTCGAATACTCGAGCTTGACCGTAGGCTCTGATTAAAATAAAAAAAAAAAGTCGTTGCTAACTAAACTCAACAGTCACTTAAACATCGACGGAAGACAACCGTAGATACGGCTTCGGAGTGCCGATATACCGCTTCGATCTAGAAAGGAGACTCCTGTATAAGATCAACTATAAGATTAGATTTAGATAAGGCTGCCAGAAAATTTAAGGATAATTTTATTAATATGAGTTTTCAAAAATTATAATAAATTATTATTATAATAAAATTATATTATAATATTTTAAATATTCAACGCCAATGAAAATTAAAATAATTGTTTCTTTAACTTCTGTTGTATGCGAAATTAATAAAAAAAATATACATAAGTAAGAAGAACAAATGATTTTGTTTTTGGAAAATGTTCGAGGTTTACCGAGATTGAGAAGCAGGTGTCACAAATTTTAAATCTACACACAAACACACATACACATAGAGAATGTAGTATACATTTTACATATGTATACCATACTATACATATATTTGAATATAAGCATAGTGAAATATGTACTGGTATATAGATTCAGAAACCTCATCGTGTTGTTTTAAGATGACAAAACCGAAGTAAATAACATCCTGCCGTTGTCAAGAAAAATATGTGAATTAAACAAAAAGATTATTAGCATGAAACAACCAAAGAAGAAGAAAATAAGAAGAGGAACAAGGATGGTAGGACGAGGAGCATGACAAGAAAACGAAGAAGAAATTATAATAAAAATTCAAGTAAGAAGAAGAAGCAGAAGAAGAAGAATTGTACCAAAAACATACATACATCAGGAATGGTGTTTTTCGCAAATAATAGTCTTAAATATGTGTAAATATCCGTACATACATATCATCTACTACCTTTTACATTCACTACGATCTCAACACAGTACATGTATGTGTATGATGTTTCTTTTCTCAATTTTAAAACAAAATTTAGATGGACATTAGAATCCTACACGCAGTAGTTATATGGAAGCAAACACACAACGTGCCCTGGACTAAACAGCAACACATGACAACATTAAAAGAACAAAAACAAAACACATTCACTCATACCCCCCACACACAGAATTACTCGTATTCTATACTCTATATATATGTTTGTTATGTTAAGACGGACACTTGCTAAACGACAACGATACTTATCTGCAAAAAGATACAGAAGAGTTTGAATGTAGAGACGGCAACAAAATAAAATCTACAAGACATCAGAAAAACAAAAGGATAAAAACCGTATGCAAAGTTACTAAACAGCATGTATCCGTACATAAGGATGACCAAACCAAACGAAACGAAGAAATGTCGTCTATAGAGTCGCTACAGGACACAAAAATATCTCCCTCCACACAAAATATCTATGTAGTATGTATGTATGTAGCAACACAGCAACTTTTATAATGACAGAGATTCAAAAAGACGAAGTTGGCATCGAACTATACTTTTCTAGTTATTTTATTTAATTTTTTTTAAACAAAAACTACAACAGCAAAATTTATCGAAAATTTAAAACCGGAAACACCCTACAACACTTATTCCGTTTTCAAAACTCATTCGTAGTATTTCTAACGAATTAAGTATTTCTGAAGGAATCACTTGTAACAGGAACAATAAAATCGCTTGATATTCAATTGATTCTTATCAAATACAAAGAGATTGTTTGTTGGTTTTTACAATTATTTGTTTAAATTGGTATTAAATTAATTATAGTTGGGATTTTTAAATTCCCATAACATATTTATATCCATGACTAGTACTACATAGTATTTGAACTTTATTCACCATTAAAATTTCACAATTACCATTTGGTGTTTGCAATGCTAAGAATTGTAAGAAATACTTTTTGTGTTTTTTTAGAATTTCTATTTATACGAGTCTTTCTCAGCCTAAACAATATAACTTATATTACAAAACTAGTTACTTCTTAGCAGGAACAAAATATGACATTTTATGTAATAATCGCACCTAAACAGTGTTACTACCTAAACACTTGACCTAGACCATATATGGGACTAAATCATAAGGTGGACTAAGTCATTAGTACATTGGTTTGATATAAATGGCAAGTAAAGTTATTTTTATTTCTAATACTGCCGTCAATGTCAATCGTTTTAAAATAAACGATTAAGTTAATAATGTTAATTGAAGAAACCAAGCAATTCATTTAATTAGCCGTTGTTAAAATATATAAAAAAAATTAACAAAACAATCAAAAACATTATTTGTTTTTTGTTATTGTTGACATTTCAACGCAATGAAGTGAAAAAGAAAATACAGTATAACCCGTTTAATTAGCCCACGCTTAATTATCTTTCACGCTTATTTACCTGGAACTCTAAATCCCCGTTGTTGCTCACTTTTTGTAACAAAACCACACAGTTAACTTTCGCTTAATTACACAATTCGGGTAATTACCTCAAATGTTTTATCCAGGAAATAAAATTTCCATTAAATTTCCTTATATTGTTTAACCAGATGCGTCTGAATAATGCTGTCATTTCTAGAAAATTGGTAATGAATAAAGTAAAGGAGTTTGCTATAAAAATTAATTCAGATTTTGGTTGTGGAGGTGGCAGAGGAGAGAAAACATAAAATTCACAAAGATACATGGAGAAAGTAATGAAAATGATCGTGAATGTGCCCCAAATTTTCTGGAAAGTAGCAATTTTTCCTCAATTCTTCAAAATTACACTCCTGAAAATATATTTATTGCTGCTGAGAGTGGGCTTTTTTATAAAGTTGTGCCAAGTGAAACATTAGCTCGAAAAGCAGACTAAGTCAAAGAAAATTAATCTCAGAAACAAAGTCTAATAATAATAATTATTATTTTTTTTGTGTAACTCTGTGGGAACATACCAAAAAGTGTTTGCAGTTTACTTCGTTATGTGATGCATATGAATTACTTTTATTTAATAAAATGATTAAGTTATTTTAATAACGCTGTTTTACATACGTTCGGATAATTGCCTCTCTTGATGTATTTAAAAGTATTTGTCTAATTGCCTCTTATGAGGTATTGATTTTCATTGATTTCAATGATGTGAAAAAACTGTTATTGAAATATTTTCAAATTTGTTTTACTAATAATATTTTGTTTGTAAGAGACCTATACAAATGTTGTATATTATTTATTATTGTTTGCTAATAAGCATCTTCAATGACTTCAATCAAACCTTCTGTAATTTTAAATTGCCTTCCTTCTGCACAAATTGTAATTCACACAAATTTTCAATTATATTTAGTACATAAATTTCACGTTGTTGTTTCCAAGCCACTGTTTTACACATCTAGCTACATGGAAGTACTCTTTGTTGTTAATGTCGACACGCTATAATCACCTTTTTCGGACTAGAGGCAGAAGTTTAATTTTTTCTTTTATAATTCGAGCGGATTTAGCAGAATTCGATACTTTCGTAAAACTGACCTGCACAAACGTTCTGTTGTTGCGCGTTTTGTGCAATCTTTTTGGTTTTTCCCATGATCGTTTTATGATCTCGGTCTATTTTATTCCCAATTTGGCGGTTACCACGTTATTTTTGTGTCAAAATTTTACCCCGAACCCTTTATTTCAAATCAAGAAAAAAAATATTGTTATCACCATAAATAGTTAAAAAATGGAAAAATTTTATTTACCGTTTTAAATTGTTTAATTTTCATGTCATTGTTGCCAGGTAAGATTCAGAAACATAAAAGAATATTAATCGTAAAAACTTACAAAATACACCCACTACATTAGAAAAAAGCGACATTTTTCAATGGGTATATCCTTATGTCGGCTGTATATAAAATTGTTTTTGACATTCGTTATAAACGAAATAATTTGTATGAAAATCAGGGAGCATAACAAAAAGTTCGATAGAAATATAAATTCCTTAAATATAATAATAATGAGCATTACGAAACGTACTTTTTGCAATTAAAGGCCTGGCTAGCCGAGAGTACGTACTGTATCTGTAACTTAATATCGATGTATGACTAGAAATGTCATGTAAGCGGAACGTCCCATTTCGTTTTAAATACAGTTTTGCTTCATTTTTTCTTGACATTTGCAATCAGCTGATTAAAGGTGAATAAATTTACAAAGATAAACGCTGATTTCTTTCTAATGTTCTATAATTGCACTACGGTATGGTTATATTACATCAGCAGTCGGCTAAGCAGTTTCTTTTAAACGGTAAAAAAACAAACTAGTTATAAAAAAAAAAAAATTTGGTAGGGGTGTCAATTTTTGACTGAATGTGATCTCACTAATATAAATTATTTTTAAATGTGAAGTATATTAGAGAATGTGGGAATATAATTTTTTATCAAAAATTTTAGATGAGAAAGTTTAAATCTGAAAGAAATTGTGTATATTTTCTATAATTTTTCATAATTCCAAAAAATTTTCAAAATTTTTTTTTCTTTCTCGAAGCACGTGTTCAATGTTTTCAAAAATTGAATGATTTAGCGAATTTAAAATAACCAATGCCAGTTTTTCCAGAAAATCATACGTATTGACCTGACTTGAATGAATTATCTGTGTCCATTTTTGACTTTGTAGACAAACACAGGTCGCAAGACAGAAGGTATATATATTGGTACATAAGATGCGATCGGCACAAGGAAGATACCTATCGATTATGGTCAATGCCGGTATATGTCTCGTCTAAGTTGCAATTCAATAACCCTAAAATGCTGATAACGATATAAATATTTCGTGGCCAGAAATACATTATGATGCATTACTATTGGATTTAGAGCTCATTTAGTAATCACATTCGATATAAACTGTTGTCGACATATCAGTAGCAAATTGCCCTTTGAAGATATTTAGAGTTGCTATCGATTAATTTCCAAGTTGGTTGACCTGTTTTTGAGTAATAATAAAATGTAAAATGTGTTAGGAAAAAATAAAAACATTTTTTAAGTTTCCTTTATAGTCCCTAATAATCTATAATTTTTTTTATTGATATAATATGTTTTGTAGAAAACTATTTTTTTGTATAGGAGGTGCCACGCCCATTAGTCTGATCGCGCCCATTTTTTGGGCAACTACTCACTTCAATAACTTATGAACTCAAATAAAGTCGTAAGACTTTCAGTATTATATTAAATATTTACTTTGTCTGGGGGCCCACGCCCACTGGTCCAATCCCGCCCATTTTTTTATGGGGCTACTCAGATTAATAACTCATGAACTCAGACAAAGTTCCAAGGCTTTCATTATTACAGTACTTCAGATATATGACATTGTATGGGAGGTACCATGACCACTGATCGGATTCCGCCCATTTTTTTTCGAGTACTAACGTTGATAACTTATGAACTCACACAAAGTCTCAAGACTTTACCTATTACAGTACTCTAGATATATGACATTTAATGTTTACTTTGTATGGTGGGTACCACGCCCATTGGTCCGATCGCGCCCATTTTTTTTTTTTGGCAACTCTTCGAATTATTTTAATAAGTACATGTACATAGTTTCAGAACTCTTGCTGTCGTAGTACTCCAGATATTATATGTTAAAATTAGATGTTAAAAATTCACTTTGTATTTGAGGTGAAACGGCCACTTGAAAAATCAAAAAAATATAGCCTATATTTCCTTCCGGATAGGCAGTTATTTCAAGACGGTCGGTCCAGTGGTGTAGTCTCCTATAAACCACAAACAAACAAACAGACAAACAAACAAACATACACAGCTCCATTTTTGTATATAAGATAATGACTTTGTTCTGATGTTTGTAACTACTAAAAATATTTGACCTAGACCCATCTTTTATTATACCGATCGACTCGGAATCACTTTCTCCATCTGTCCACGTTTCCGTCCGTCAGTGTGTCCATGTAAACCATGTAATCAAACTGCAGGTCGCAAATATGAATATATTTTAATGAAATCGATCATACGATGAACGCTGTTGAAATTGCTGAAAATTGGTACATGGTCCATACCTAGTCCCTATTTGCCATCAAATGCAAATTATCAATTAGATTTCGTTCAAATTAGGTTTGTGTGTGTTAATTACATCCATTAATCAGTAGTCCAAAAATAAGCCCAATAGTCTAATTCTTATTCATAGCCACCATATAAAGGTGCTTCTTGAACTTCACTTAAACCTTTAAAAAAAATATTGCACAGATTTATCTCAAATTTAGTTTGTATATGTTTTTGCAAACAATTATTGGCTTTACCAAATATGGTCAGGATCTGTCCATTTTTCGACCTAGTTCCCATATAAATATAGCATCAGATATGAATTTTTGTTTATATCGACTATAATTTTCTTACTTGTTTTTTAAGAGTTATAAAACTTTAAAATAAAACAAGTAGGAGTGTAAAATTCGGCTATGCCGAATCTTTGATACCCTCCACCTAGGTTTTCTTGCACTATTTGTAACAAATTTAGATAAAATATTTGAAAATGTAAACAATTTGATCAATTTAGTAATTTATTACAACAAATACTCTGAATTTTCAGCATTTACGTTTAACAATTTTAAAGTCAATAGAAGATATTAAACAAAATATATTTTTAAATTTCGGATCTTTTTCGGAATACTTGACCATGTCTTATATTTTAAAAGCACTAGCGTTAATCAGTTTTATTTTTTCGAACTTATTATGACATTCCATTTGTAACGCATCGATAAATGGATTTGCGTCTATGTGTTTAATGCAAAAGATTTCTTACTTTTGTCGAATTGTAGGGATTTTTTGAAAATTTTTTTTTAACAACTTAATATTATATACGTTTCAATTTTAAACTTTAAAATTAAAAATATCTATCTTTTTTAAATCTGGTAATAACTCTTTAATATGGAGATAGTAAATACGTGGCTTCTTTAATAAGAATGACAAGTAAAAAACACTTTTGTGCAGTTTAAGCTGCGTTCACACAACGTGTTTTGCTTGTGTTTTTCTTAGTTTCTTAGCACGTGTAATTTGTACACATAGTGTGAACCCTTTCAAACATTGTTTATGTACAACACATTTTGCAAGACATATGTAAATTTTTCAATTAGAGCAGGTTCTATTTTGCCAAGACAAACATATGAAAATACAACACTGCTTGTGGCGAAAGAAAAAAAGAGTAAATTATAAAGAATAATATTGAAAGAAAAATAAATTGTTTAATATTAATTAACAATGTAAAAATATATAAAATATATAACTTTATTTTAAACAATAAATTTTTGTAAATTCACAAATTAAATCAGCTGTTGTTTACATTTAGAGGCTATGTCATTCGGAAATACATATGTACGTTTGAACGCAAAAATTATGAATCGTATGTAAAACGCTAGTTTTGACACACACACGGAATTACGTATGGATCGTTAAACTGAATTTACATATGGAAAATACACATAGTGTAAACACACCTTTACTTGTTTTGTGCATTTTTTTTAATACATACATAAGTACGCCATCTTTGTAGATCTCTTCAATTATATTAAAGGTGCTATTACATGATGTTTTTTTTACATATGTACTGTCAAATTTTCCCACAACAAAAGTTGTACACATCGTGTGATACATATGAAACATTGTTTATGTACAATACATGAAGAAAGTCACATGTACATTTTTCAATTAGAACAGGTTCTATTTTTGCATGACAAACATGAAAATACAACACTGCTTGTGGCGAAAGAAAAACAGAGTAAATTTTAAAGATTAATATTGAAAGAAAAATAAATTGTTTAGTATTAACAATTAAAAAATATATAACCTTTTTTTTAACAATAAATTTTTGTAAATTCACAAATTAAATCAGCTGTTGTTTACACTCAGAGGTTATGTCATACGGAAATACATATGCACGTGTGATAGCAAGAATTATGAATCGTATGTAAAAGACAATTTTGACAGACATGAGGAATTTCATATGGATAAAAAAGTGACAGTACATATGTAAAAAACACTTCGTGTAATAGCACCTTAAGTAAGTTTGTAAATAAAAAGAATATTAAAATATTATAAAAGTAAACATAATTGATTTTAGAAAAATGTCCGATTCGTTTTTCGATGATGCTGAAAACACATCAAAGAAATACAGAAAACAAAGGTTTTACTCAAGTTAGTTGAGAGACGAGAAGCTAATGGGATAGAACAGGTCAAAGATGACGACTTTAAATACAGATGCAAGGCTTGTGAAAAAATATTAAATTGCGATAAATCAGATCTAAGTATACATGCTAATAACCAATGTCTTAAAAAAATATCTTTTAAAACCAACAACCAAAATTCTGTTTACGTTATAAGATCCCATTTGCAAGCCATTTTAATTAATTGTGTAAATTTTAAATGCACATCTAGCCATATAAAAGATGAATTATACAGAATAGTAAAAATATTTTTTTTATAATATCTGTTGATTTTTTATATTGTTTTTATGTAATTCTAATGATATTCTTATCTTATTTTTTATGATATTTTTTTCGTTTTTATGTTATTTTTGCATTATTGAAATTGAAAATTAACAAATTAAAAATAATTTTTTTTTTGAAAAATTGAAAAAAGTAGTGTAGGAAAAAATGTAGAGAGAAAAAAGTGGGTGTAGGGAAAAAAAAGGGATTTTTTTTCATTAGCGTAGAGATTTCTGTAAAAATCTCCTGGCATCACTGGTACCTATTAAAAAACAATGTAAGATTTCACAAAACAATGCGACGTATATCTGCTTTGATCAAAAGCTTTCATAAGACTAAATGAAATTGTTACTTATGCATGAAACACATAGACGACAGAGGCTACACAAACACACGGATACAAATGCTACTGGCTACAATTGTAGTCGTGTAGTCAACTACCTAATTTATTTGAAAATGACAGCAACATATAACAACAATATAAACAGCTGTTTTTATACAAAATCATTTTTATTTCAGTAGTGCCAATTATATTTTTTTTTTAACTTTATTAAAATAGAAAAACATGTATGATTCTATATAAAATTGTCTTAAATATATTACTTATTTATAATGCATTATTATAACGTAAAAATAAATAAATAAATTTACTTATTAATAGAATTATTATAGCGATTAATTTTTTCAACAAAATAAAACACTAATTTCTTTTACATATTTTGTTACATTGTCAACACTATTTTTATTTTGTAGCCAATAAAAATAGAAATTAGCCTAATTTGACTACAGCAGCAAAAGTGGTCATGTAGTCGTGTAGCTGTGTTGGTGTCAAATAATCGTTTTCATATAAACGTGTGTATTTTATTTTTGACAGGCTGTAGTCGTGTAGCCGCTGTCGTCTATGTGTTTCATGAGAGAGTTGGGCTAACTGGTGCCATTATGTATATGTGTGTGTAAACAAAAATATACGATATCCCAGTAATCATTTCGAAGATTGTTTTAACAAAAATCATCTTACTGTGTCTTCTTCGAGCACTTTTGATGATTAAAAACTGATTAATCACATGCGGTATTAGAAAAAGATTAAGAAATGATTTTTGCTTACGCTTAAAAAGTGATTTATAGAAAAATGACATTAAATATGACTCAAAAATAAGTCGAAATTAATCAGAAAATTGGATAAAAAGGTTCTCAAGATGAGTCGGGGGTAAGGTAATATTTCCTCCCCACAAAAGAATATTTTGTGATCAGCAAAACAGCGCATTTATGGCTGTTTTAATAGCACAGAGGAGTCAAAAAAGACTCCACATGATCACTTATTGCATAAATTGTTTACTGGGATTTTATTCACTATCTGTAGAAACAGTTTTTTAAGTAAAACAAATCTGCACACAATTTCAATTCTATTTCGTTTACAATGATACGATCACTTTGTTTACTAGCTAGTAGTAAAATAAGAAAATAGTATTATAATACAGCGTAATGATGAATTGTACTTCTTAATTAGTTTATTTTTAATGTGCCATAAGAAGTTCGGTTTGTGCTAAGAAATGAGTGAATATATGCTTCCCAGGGCGAAGCTTAATCATTGCACTTTGATTGAGTTGAGCCCGCGACTATTCCTGATGTGGGTAGCTCGTGCCTACAATTTTTGGTAGTTGGGAATGGCGTTTGTGCAAAGGGAAGCATGAACACTTGTTTCCCAGAGCGAGGCTTAATCATTGCACTTTGATTGAGCTGAGCTCCGCGATTATTCCTAATGCGGAATAAATCGTGCATTAAATTCTCGGTAGTCCGAGAATGGCGTTTGCCTGCGCCAAACATTAAATAATAAATTTTAAAAATGTATTATAATTAAATATTATTGACATTTATTATTATCATCTGAGAAAAAAAAATTTTTTTAAACACCAATTTTTAACAGGGTAGAATTTTATGGTTTCAATACTACTTTTGAATGCAAGTATGTACTAAAAGTAGAACCCTTAAAATCATACTATTTTTTGCAACCCTAAAAATTGCAATATTTTGTATAAATAAAATAATTTATATTTTATTATTTTTAATATGCGCTTATTATCGAAATATATATACAGAATATATGAATGTTATTTATAGTATTTTGATATTTGCAACAGTAGTCTGTATGTATCAATTTGTAATATTTTGTGATCTTATAAAAATCGCAGAATATTGATATTGATTTTATATAGTTTCTTTTATTAATTAACTTAAATATTACACCATAAAATGTTGATGTTGGTGAATTTTTATATTACTACCACAACGACCATAAAAACAACAAGTACAGCTGTGACAAAATACAAAATTTTGAATAATAATATAGGAAAATATCATATTTTTTTTTAACTTTTCAGTGATTTCTCGGCACCTATGAAACCTATTGTCACGATTTAAAAAACAGAAACCTTCTCGTGATGTTGGTGTATCATTCTCACTAACAACAAGCACCCTAGCTGTCCTATTGAAAACGTTATCGTGACAAGAACAACATAGTCAAATCATATTTTTTCAAGACTTTTTTTACTCCATCGTTCAATTCTCGGGACCAGATAAACCGATTTGGACGATTTTAAATAGCAAACTTTTCAGGATGTTAGTGAATCATTTTTTATACCAACGATCAACCTAGTTGCCCGATTGAAGCCGTCATCGTGATTTCCACAGACGGACAGACGGACAGCCGGACAGACGGACATCGCTATATCAACTCCGCTTGTTATAAGGATCACAAATATATATATATTTTATGGGGTCCAGATTTTTTTTCTAATTATTACAAACGGAATGACAAACTTATATATACCCTCTGCACACTGGAGTGGAGGGTATAATAAACTAACGATTGTTTAGTATCAATTAAACTGGCTTTATTGGTAGATAGATAGACAGAATTTATGCCATTATATGAAAACGAATACTAAAAGTCATAATCATATAATCTTTAGTTTACAAAATTATATCTCAAAAACTGATTATTTTTTAATTAAAAAAAAAAGTACAGGTTGTTGGTGATTATATCGCACACATAGTTCAAAAGTGACTCAACTCAAAATTTTAATTTTTCAAAAATCGACAATATAAACAATTAAAATACAAAGAAAGACATAACTGTTTTTTGCAATAGTTAACAACAACAAAACACACTGATATTTTTTTATAGATAAACAAGTGTATTGTGCATGGTTTAAGCATATAAACCCGAAAAATGTAAATTTTGAGTTGATTCACTTTTGAACTAGGTGTGCGATATTTCCTTTACTTGCACTAAATAAATGAGTGTTTATTGGTTCCTAAGCTATAAATAAAAATTCAAAGACAATTAAGAAATTTAGTACAAAATGGTACATTTTTAATTTAGTTTTTTTATAATAAAATTTACGTTGATGTATTCCAACTTAGTTTTTCGTTATTTGGCTTTTTATAATTGCAAAGCATAATGCTTAACCAGGTATAAAAATATAAAATCAAGTTAAGAAAAGTTCATCTCATTTCAGTGATTATATCTCAGGAACCAACAACAGCTCATTCATTTCATTTATCAGAAGTGTAGAGAAGACAATCCGCAACAACATATTTATTTTTAAAAAATTTGAAAATATCACTTTTTAAGATATTCCTTCCCTAAATTAACTTTGGGCACATGTTATTGTAAAGGATGTCTAAATAAGGGCTTGGTTAGAGAAAGAGACTAATAAGTTTTAAAGATAAGCGCTTTTCGCGCCGCCATATTTCATATAAGAAACGTAGAGCATACCAAATTTTATCAAACTCATAGAGGGTACAACCAAAAAATAATTTTGAAATTTCTGAACAAATAAGTTGCACAAAAAGAGCGATAAATTCGGCTCAGTTATTCAAAGGACACCAAAGAGAAATACTTTTTTAAACGCGTCTGGCATTATAATACCTAAAGTCAAAGTTGATACCTATAACAATATTTTGAGAGCTTAAAAATCTTGCGATACTATAATTCTTGACTAAACATCTAGGCCTTGCCTTTTATCAGTAAAATAATTGAACATACATATAATAAAATAAGTAAGAGTGTTAAATTCGGCTGTGCCGAATTTTTTGATACCCTCCACCTGAGTCTTAAACTGTATATTCACCCAATGTCGTGTACGGCTACAACATTTAAACTTTTGCCGATACTGAAACATTAATTCCGAATACCAAAATTAAAATGATTCTTGGCTAAAAATTATTATTATTAAAAATAAGCTAATTTTAAAATATTTTTATCTGAATTATTTTTTATTTTTATCTGCATCACATATAATACAAAAAAAAATACATAATAATACATGTAAGAAACTAAATATAGAAATTTAAACGTTTGCAGCCGTATTCATAAAAAAATCTTAAATCAGGTTTCAAATACAAATTTAAGCCTAAAAAAGGTTTGTTAAAAATTCGTATTCATAATCAGTATTTTAAGTAATAAACGTTTTAACGTTTTATTAAACTCTATGATGGCAACACTACATTTTTTATTTGTCACTTGAGTTGTAATGATGCAAAATCATGCTTATTAATTCATACGGTATTCGTACCTATAATTCTTTTTTGCTGTGTTTGAGAAAAATATGGTTTTTATAGAAAAAAAAATTAATGATAAACTTGTCTATTAATTAAAAACATTCAAAACAAAATGACAGGTACATAGATATGTAATTTATGTGGTGATTTTATTGCAGATTAAAAAAGTATTCAAATAACCAGTTTTATTTAATTTGTTTTGATTGTTTACACATCACTAGTTTTCTTTGTTCTATTATTATTACAAATTAAAAATATTCCTTCTAATGTAGTTGACTTAATTAAGTTATTTTAATAATTTGTATAAATACTTCGAGCGCAAGAGCTTCTTATCCGGAATAGCAAATGCGTCGCTCCTTTTTTTGTAAATTTTCTTTTGACGATTATTTGAGATTTGGGCAATAATTTCTATTGTAAACAAAATATATGTAATTAAAACGTAATTTTTGTCAATAAAAATAATTCTTACCAATACTATTAATCAAATATAAATTGTCTATTTCTCATTAAAAAATCAACTAACTTCTTTCGATTGAATGACAATTTTTCGCTACTGTGTTCAAAATGAAAACAAACACAAAGCAAAAAGCACAAATGTCATTTTAAAATAGGTTTAAAATAAGGTCGAACCAGTTTTTAAATTCTTTTATTTACACAAGGTTTAAAATAGGTATTTTAATCTAAAATTCGTTTATGAATACAATTTTATCGATTTTTGCTTAAAATGGATTTGAAATGCTGTCTAGAATTTTTATGAATACGGCTGTTAATATTTAATTTTTAATTTTTAATTTTTAATTTTAATTTTTAATTTTTAATTTCTAATTTTTAACTTTTAATTATTTATTTTTAATTTTTTAATTTTTAATTTTTAATTTTTAATTTTTAATTTTTAATTTTTAATTTTTAATTTTTAATTTTTAATTTTTAATTTTTAATTTTTAATTTTTAATTTTTAATTTTTAATTTTTAATTTTTAATTTTTAATTTTTAATTTTTAATTTTTATTTTTAATTTTTAATTTTTAATTTTTAATTTTTAATTTTAAATTTAAAATTTTAAATTTTAAATTTTAAATTTTTAATTTTTAATTTTTAATTTTTAATTTTTAATTTTTAGTTTTTAATTTTTAATTTTTAATTTTTAATATTTAATTTTTAATTTTTAATTTTAAAATTTTAATTTTTAATTTTTAATTTTTAATTTTTAATTTTTAATTTTTAATTTTTAATTTTTAATTTTTAAATTTTAATTTTTAATTTTTAATTTTTAATTTTTAATTTTTAATTTTTAATTTTTAATTTTTAATTTTTAATTTTTAATTTTTAATTTTTAATTTTTAATTTTTAATTTTTAATTTTTAATTTTTAATTTTTAATTTTTAATTTTTAATTTTTAATTTTTAATTTTTAATTTTTAATTTTTAATTTTTAATTTTTAATTTTTAATTTTTAATTTTTAATTTTTAATTTTTAATTTTTAATTTTTAATTTTTAATTTTTAATTTTTAATTTTTAATTTTTAATTTTTAATTTTTAATTTTTAATTTTTAATTTTTAATTTTTAATTTTTAATTTTTAATTTTTAATTTTTAATTTTTAATTTTTAATTTTTAATTTTTAATTTTTAATTTTTAATTTTTAATTTTTAATTTTTAATTTTTAATTTTTAATTTTTAATTTTTAATTTTTAATTTTTAATTTTTAATTATTAATTTTTAATTTTTAATTTTTAATTTTTAATTTAATTTTTAATTTTTAATTTTAAATTTTTTTTTTAATTTTTTATTTTTTATTTTTAATTTTTAATTCTTAATTTTTAATTTTTAATTTTTAATTTAATTTTTAATTTAATTTTTAATTTTTAATTTTTAATTTTTAATTTTTAATTTTTTATTTTTAATTTTTAATTTTTAATTTTTAATTTTTAATTTTTAATTTTTAATTTCCAATTTTTAATTTTTAATTTTTAATTTTTAATTTTTAACTTTTAATTATTTATTTTTAATTATTTAATTTTTAATTTTTAATTTTTAATTTTTAATTTTTAATTTTTAATTTTTAATTTTTAATTTTTAATTTTTAATTTTTAATTTTTAATTTTTAATTTTTAATTTTTAATTTTTAATTTTTAATTTTTAATTTTTAATTTTTAATTTTTAATTTTAAATTTTTAATTTTTAATTTTTAATTTTTAATTTTTAATTTTTAATTTTTAATTTTTAATTTTTAATTTTTAATTTTTAATTTTTAATTTTTAATTTTTAATTTTTAATTTTTAAGTTTTAATTTTTAATTTTTAATTTTTAATTTTTAATTTTTAATTTTTAATTTTTTATTTTTAATTTTTAATTTTTAATTTTTAATTTTTAATTTTTAATTTTTAATTTTTAATTTTTAATTTTTAATTTTTAATTTTTAATTTTTAATTTTTAATTTTTAATTTTTAATTTTTAATTTTTAATTTTTAATTTTTAATTTTTAATTTTTAATTTTTAATTTTTAATTTTTAATTTTTAATTTTTAATTTTTAATTTTTAATTTTTAATTTTAAATTTTTAATGTTTAATTTTTAATTTTTAATTTTTAATTTTTAATTTTTAATTTTTAATTTTTAATTTTTAATTTTTAATTTTAAATTTTTAATTTTAAATTTTTAATTTTTAATTTTTAATTTTTAATGTTAAATTTTAATTTTTAATTTTTATTTTTTAATTTTTAATTTTTAACTTTTAATTTTTTATTTTTAATTTTTAATTTTTAATTTTTAATTTTTAATTTTTAATTTTTAATTTTTAATTTTTAATTTTTAATTTTTAATTTTTAATTTTTAATTTTTAATTTTTAATTTTTAATTTTTAATTTTTAATTTTTAATTTTTAATTTTTAATTTTTAATTTTAAATTTTTAATTTTTAATTTTTAATTTTTAATTTTTAATTTTTAATTTTTAATTTTTAATTTTTAATTTTTAATTTTTAATTTTTAATTTTTAATTTTTAATTTTTAATTTTTAATTTTTAATTTTTAATTTTAAATTTTTAATTTTTAATTTTTAATTTTTAATTTTTAATTTTTAATTTTTAATTTTTAATTTTTAATTTTTAATTTTTAATTTTTAATTTTTAATTTTTAATTTTTAATTTTTAATTTTTAATTTTTAAGTTTTAATTTTTAATTTTTAATTTTTAATTTTTAATTTTTAATTTTTAATTTTTAATTTTTTATTTTTTATTTTTAATTTTTAATTTTTAATTTTTAATTTTTAATTTTTAATTTTTAATTTTTAATTTTTAATTTTTAATTTTTAATTTTTAATTTTTAATTTTTAATGTTTAATTTTTAATTTTTAATTTTTAATTTTTAATTTTTAATTTTAAATTTTAAATTTTTAATTTTTAATTTTTAATTTTTAATTTTTAATTTTTAATTTTTAATTTTGAATTTTTAATTTTTAATTTTTAATTTTAAATTTTTAATTTTAAATTTTTAATTTTTAATTTTTTATTTTTAATGTTAAATTTTAATTTTTAATTTTTATTTTTTAATTTTTAATTTTTAATTTTTAACTTTTAATTTTTTATTTTTAATTTTTAATTTTTAATTTTTAATTTTTAATTTTTAATTTTTAATTTTTAATTTTTAATTTTTAATTTTTAATTTTTAATTTTTAATTTTTAATTTTTAATTTTTAATTTTTAATTTTTAATTTTTAATTTTTAATTTTTAATTTTTAATTTTTAATTTTTAATTTTTAATTTTTAATTTTTAATTTTTAATTTTTAATTTTTAATTTTTAATTTTTAATTTTTAATTTTTAATTTTTAATTTTTAATTTTTAATTTTTAATTTTTAATTTTTAATTTTTAATTTTTAATTTTTAATTTTTAATTTTTAATTTTTAATTTTTAATTTTTAATTTTTAATTTTTAATTTTTAATTTTTAATTTTTAATTTTTAATTTTTAATTTTTAATTTTTAATTTTTAATTTTTAATTTTTAATTTTTAATTT
>OY821517.1:205662945-205730445 GCA_963682025.1 Cordilura impudica | reverse complement strand
GCTACAAACCAATTCTATACACAATTGCAAAAACTATATAATAAATCTTTTACGAGTAATCAGGTAGATGATTCTTTTACCAAAACTATTGTTTTTCCAATATACAAGAAAGGTGATCCCAATCTACCGGCAAACTATAGAGGTATTTCGTTCATGAACTGCGCTGTGAAGATAATGATGGGAATCTTAAATGAACGATTGTCTAATTGGGTAGAATTAAATCATAAACTTACAGAATATCAAGCAGGATTTCGCAGAAACTACTCTACAGTCGATAATATTTATAATTTGTCTGCTATTGTAAGCCTTAAGCTAGTTGAAAAAAAGAAGGTGTACGCATTTTTTGTCGACTTCAAGGCTACCTTCGATAGCGTTTCAAGAAAAGCTTTGATTTACAAACTTTTTAAAATGGGCGTCTCTTACAAATTTGTACGATTCATAGAAAGAATTTACAGCAACACACAATCTGCCGTTTGGACTGGTGAAGAATTTTTGGAGTATTTTGAAACCAAATCAGGTGTTAAACAAGGGTGCTTATTGTCGCCATTACTTTTTGCCCTGTACATTAACGATCTACATGAGGTTTTGGAAGGTGGACTGATGGTTGAAAATATGAATGTCCGTCTTTTACTATATGCTGATGACATAGTCATATTAGCCGATGATATTGCCGTTATGCAACAAATGATTAAAAATCTGGAATATTATTGTTATATGTGGAATCTGGAGGTTAATCTAAACAAATCCGAAATTCTAATATTTAGAAATGGTGGACGATTAAGTCGGCAAGAAAAATGGTTTTTTAAGAGAGAAGAAGTAAAAATATTATCCGAATTTAATTACTTGGGAGTAATCTTTACGCCGAAGCTAAAGTTCAATAAGCATTTAGAAAAAAGAAGCATACAAGCAAAAAACGCAGTAAACACAACATGGCAAGATTTAATTGGGAAACATGAAATTAATTTAAGAATGAAGTGGAAGGTTTATCTTGCAGTATGTAGAGCAATACAATCATATGCGGCTCAGGTATGGGGTTTTAGACATTTTGAAGAAGTAAATAAGCTGCAACGATATTACATGGAAAGAATTCAAAATGTACCAAGCTTTACTCCTAACTACATTCTTATGCTAGAAACTAGTGCTGAAGACAATCATATGTATACTTTGGGGCTCAATCTTAAATATTTAAGCAGAACAATGTTCCATTATGGAGAAGACAGGTTGCCTCACCAGCTATCCTTAATATTACTACGTCGTAACATTTTCTGGGCAAATGAATTAAAGTCGAAAGCTTTGTCATTTAACGTTAATTTTCCAGAAACAAACCCAACGGAGCTACAATGGAATCAATTTTGCACGGAATTACTAAATAATATGAAAAGTAGTACTTTAAATTCAAGATTGCAAAGAAAATCTGAATCAATCACAAGAATTTACAAACATCTGGAATATGAAAGAGGAAACCATTATCTCCAGGATAATTTTAACACAAATAATATCACTTGGATCTTCAAAGCACGCAGTGGGCTTATTGCGTTAAACTACAACAGGTTTGGTGCGTCAGACGTAGACAGGTGTTGTAAATTGTGCAATCTGCATGAATTGGAAACTTTTCAACATTTTCTTGGGGTCTGTCCAATGCTTAAAGAATTTAGGCTTGCTTGGTTTCAAAAATCTAACTTAACGGAAGAAGAGATAAATCATATTTTAAATGGTATAAATGAAGAAGACTGGTCAAACTTAGTTAAATATTTAAAATGTACTTTAAAATACAGAAACTTTTTGTTAACTGAATTTAATTAATTTTATAACAATAATTGTTACTTATTTTTTACCAAAAGTGCTGATAATTAATTGTGATCGTTCGACAGACGTTTTTAAAAAAACATGTCGTTAATATTCTATTGTCGTATATGTAGCATATTTACTTATGTATGTAGCACAATGAAGTGCCAGTAAAGAACAAAACAATATAAACAAACAAACCTACATATATGCATACGTACTTTTGGCTAGCGACAAATGTAGAACAAATAATATCAAGTGGATATTTGGGGTAGGTCGAACGGTTTTAATACATGACTCAGTGTGTTTGTTTGACTGAGCGGGTTATTGTACGAAGCAATGAAATCGAATAGAGTTGGTTGATCGATATGTAGAGCAACTCGGTTCAATTTCATTTGCAGGCCGTATGGAATGCGCAATTGGTGTTTTATATCGGTCTGCACTTTAACCAGTATAATTCCACTCGTTTACTTGGAATTGTACTCTATGTATGATTGATAATTGAGTAAGAGAAACCACCCTATAATACATGGTCGCCTAGTACAATCGTACTTAGTGATAAATAGGTAGAATAAATTAAAAGAGAATTTATATAGACTTAAGAGACTAAATAATGTAATATTCAAAAGTTACCCTAATTTTGTAAACCACTCATTAGTGTTATTTGTAATTTTAAATATATAAGCAAGGGCAATTTTAAATAAAGTTTAAGTTTGGATTCAACCAGCAAGAAGAAAAGACTTGTTTTATTTGAAAAGCAAAAGGGAACCAAATGAACTGTTAAAGGCTGACGAACATCATTAGATGGCGATCCTGCCGAACATCAAGAGTATCCTGCCGTATATGGGGAAGAAATAGTGCTAAAAATCCTGCCGAAAATTAAGAAGTCCTGCCAATAGTTGAATGATCCTGCAACCGATGATCCTACCGCCTCAGCAGTTCCTACAGTGTGCGAGAATGACAGTTAGCAGAAAGCTAAGTCATTAGATTGCCACCAACGGCATAAAAGCAGTATAAAGTCAATCTTAACTGCCTATATTGCGTTGAGGATGCTTTGGCTCAACGATAATAAAGAACATTTTACTACAATATATTTTTGGTTCGTATAAAAGAAAAACCGAATTTGTGAACAAAATATGATAAGAAAAAAATATGATAAGAAAAATTTTGTGAAAGCTAAATTAAATTATTGAATTAAATTTTGTAAAATATAACGTAGTTTTTGAGAAATTTTTTGTATAAAATATAATGAATATGATTTTGAAAAATTTTTTCGCGTACAAGTGAAATTATGTGGCTGCGTGGATAGATTATTTTACGGTTAACACCACGGATAGAAGCAAAAGGAAACAGAAGTGTAACAAAGAGTCTTTTTTTAAAATCAAAGTGACAAATGAATGAATCTTGGGAAGAACTAGTAGAGGGTATGAAAATTGCAGAAAGCAATTGGAAAAGACAACTACAAGAGTGCAAAGAAGATATACCGAAACCTGATATATTGAAACTAGGTCCGAAGCCAATAGAAATAAAGAAGAAGGGGAAAATAATTGAACCAGTGTACGAGATATATCCAGTACCAAAGATACGGAAGTCAAGAGGTGACTTTGTCAACCGTAAGAAAAAGGAGTTGACAATAATTAAAACGGAATTATCATACACCAAGGACGAGGAAATTAAAATAAAGCCACAAGCACGCATAATAAAAATAAAACTAGAAATAAAGGAATTCAGAAAGGCTAAAAAATTGACAAAAAATAAATGGGGAGCACCCAAACCAAAATAAACGAGGTGATTACGTGATTAATTTTTAATTTTTAATTTTTAACTTTTAATTTTTAATTTTTAATTTTTAATTTTTAATTTTTAATTTTTAATTTTTAATTTTTAATTTTTAATTTTTAATTTTTAATTTTTAATTTTTTATTTTTAATTTTTAATTTTTAATTTTTAATTTTTATTTTTATTTTTAATTTTAAATTTATAAGTTTTAATTTTTAATTTTAAATTTTTAATTTTTAATTTTTAATTTTTAATTTTTAATTTTTAATTTTTAAGTTTTAATTTTTAATTTTTCATTTTTAATTTTTAATTTAAATTTTTAATTTAAATTTTCCATTTTTAATTTTTCCATTTCCATTCGCCATTTTTCGTTTTTCAATTTTCATTTTCCCTTTTTCATTTTCCATTTTTCATTTTTAAATTTTCATTTTCCATTTTTCAGTTTTCATTTTCCATTTTTCATTTTTCAATTTTCATTGTCCATTTTCCATTTTTCATTTTTCATTTTCCATTTTTCATTTTTCCATTTTCATTTTCCATTTTCCATTTTTAGTTTTTTATATTTCATTTTCCTTTTTTAATTTTTAGTTCTTAACTTTTCATTTTTCAATTTTTATTTTCAATTTTCATTTTCTATTTGCCATTTTTCATTTTTCAATTTTCATTTTCCATTTTTTATTTTTATATATTCATTTTCCATTTTTCATTTTTGCACTTCCATTTTCCATTTTGCGTTTTCCATTTTTAATTTTTTAATATTCATTTATTAATTTTAATTTTCCATTTTTCATTTTTCAATTTTCAATTTCCATTAGTCATATTTCATTCTTCAATTTTCATTTTCCATTTTTCGTTTTTCAATTTTCATTTTCCATTTCCATTTTGCAATTTTCATTTTCCATTTTTCATATTTCAGTTTTCGTTTTCCATTTCCCACTTTCCATTTTTCATTTTTCAATTTTCATTTTCCATTTTCCATTTTTCAATTTTCATTTTCCATTTTTCATTTTTCATTCAAATTTCATCTTCCATTTTTAATTTCATTTTGCATTTTTCATTTTGCATTTTCCATTTTTCATTTTTTAATTTTCTTTTTTCATTTTCCATTTTTCATTTTCCATTTTCCATTCTCCATTTTTCATTTTCTATTTTACATTTTCCATTTTCCGTTTTTCATTTTCCATTCTCCATTTTCTATTTTCCATTTTCCATTTTCCATTTTTCATTTTCCATTTTTCATTTTTCATTTTTCATTTTCGATTTTTCATTTTTATTTTTCATTCTCCATTTTCCATTTTCATTTTCCATTGGAAAATTTCCATTTTTCGTTTTCATTTTTTCTTTCATATTGGCGATTTTTTTATTATAACGTGATAACGATAAAAAAAAATATGTGGCCATACTACTAACATGAGCTATATTATTGTGTTCTTGGTATTGTTAATATTATTTTTGTGGCATTTTTTTATGTTGTTGTACAATTATTATGTTCAACCACTAAGCTATTACAACAAACACACTGGGTTTTATGTTTTTTTTTTTAGAGATATCTACATATTTTTGCTCGTATCTAATCACAATGATGCCCGATGTAGCCCATTTGCAATACCAACCTGCTGGGAATTATGGCAAATGATATTTTTGTAACCTTTTCCAGTTAGATGGCTTTTTTGTGAATGAGCGTGATTTCAATAGAGAGACGGACAGACGGACATCGCTATGTCGACTCGAGCTGTGATAAGGATCAAGAATATATATTCTTTATGGGGTCGGAAATTAGTTTTTCGATGCGTAACAAACGGAATGACAAACCTATATATACCCTCTGCCACTGACGTGTGGAAGGTATAAAAAAAAAATAAAAGCGAGTAGTTAAAATTGGTATATGCGGACTATACTAAGAGCTGAGATCATAAATGGACATATAGAATAGTTATATTCTATACGAAATTTTATCCAAAAATATATTTTTACTGGGTTTATGTGAAATGACATACTGATGGATGGACATTATTAAATCAACTAAGTGATTCTGAGTCGATCGGTATAATAAAAGTTGTACCGGGTGTTTGATCCTTTTCAAAGTAATAAATTACAAAAGCTATCCAAAAAAATTTATATTCATTTTATTGTTAGACTTTATAAGGTTAATATATCTTCCTATACTTTATATGGTTAATATATCTTTTTGTGAAAAACTGAATTATGTTTGAAACCATTTTGTAAAACAAACAAAAAATTGGAATCTGTCAAATAATTGAATGCATATCTGACAATAATATGAAAGCAAAGAAACTAAAATTAAATATAACGGTTTTTATTCCGATTCCCGAGTGTAACTAATATTAAGTTATGGAAAAAAGAAAAAGCTAGCTATACAATATAGTCTCTGTTATATATTTTAACTGTAATTCTAACTACATTATAAGGTAGAATTATAACTTATACGCAAAATAAAAAATCTTAACTATTAAATGTAAAATGGAAAATTAATAAAACAGAAAATATAGTTATGACATGCATATTTACTTCGCAGCTTATTTCAACCACTATTTCAGGTGTATTCGGCAATCAAATGGTATTCAAGCGCAATTTTTTACAGTGGGACGACGTATTACCATAGATCAGTGACAGTTGGTCATCAGCCAATTCAAAAGTCTGTTTATCTAAGTGACAGCATAATATCTTGCCTTGTGCATGAATATGGATTAGTTTAGTTTAGTTTATTAAATTTGAATTTCTAATACAACAAGATCCAATATCTTATAAATTATAGTATTAGAATCAGACATGTTAAACAGACATTGTATATAAATAAATTAATTCTAGTTCAAATAAAATTACATATATAACAAAATCTTAAAATTTTTAAACAATATTAAAAATACATATACTACATATTATGATGAATTAAATTACTTTAAGATATCGGCATTTAATAAAAATTAAGACAAAAAATTGCGAAAAATGTTGAAACAATAATTTCCTAAAATGTATTGCGCTGCTAGTGCGTTGAATATTCCAGGGTAGTTGGTTCCAGAGACGAATATTTAAAATAAAGAATTGACACTCAGTAGCATGGTCACGGTGTAGGAATTGTATTATGGAGTTTCCTCTAGTCGATCTTGCAAACTGTAAACGTTGAAAAAGATAATTTGGTTCCCTAGTCATAATAATCTTGTGTAGAAATATGAGATTTTTTAACTTAAGGAGATGTTCAATACACGACATGAGTACTCGGACACATGATCAAATTTTCTAAGGCTGAAAATGTAGCGTATGACGTTATTGAAAGTTGTACATAGCTTTCCATAATCTTTCATGTTACATCCGATAAAAAGCTCAGATGCGTATAATAGAGTCGGCAATAGATATGTTTTCGCCAAAAGTAGTCTTACTCGTGGTGGAGTGAAGTATTGAGTGGCCCACAGACGTCGTAGCATGCTACATATTCTCCCACTTGATTGGTTAATATGATTCGACCAGGTAAAATATTTGTTAAAAGTAACACCGAGATTCCTTACCGCATCAATAATATCAATTTTTGCCCCGCCAAGAAAAATATTTATGTCATTTTCTATTATCATCGACTTTTTCAAAATAATTATACACTTTGATTTCTTCGGATTCAGCCTCAAACCATTCGCGGAAGCCAAAGTAAAAATTTTCCCTAGGTCATAGTACAATTCTTGAACTTTAGAAGCAATGGTATCCGTAGAACTACTGAGATACAACTGTACATCATCAGCATACATCTGAATATTCGAAAAGTTTATTTGAAGTGGAAGATCATTGACATATAAAGAGTATAACAGTGGACTAAGGATGGATCCCTGTGGGACACCTCTTGAGACAAGCAAAGGTCGTGAAATGGATCCATCATTGACAACAGATTGAAATCTGTTAAACTGATAGGACGAAATTAATTTAACAGAGGGCGAAGAGAAATTAAAAAATTTCGCTATCTTGAGGCAAAGAATTGTATGGTGCACTGTGTCAAATGCTTTTGAATGGTCTAATAAGACCAGAAACGATAATTCACCACCATCCAGTTTGCCTCGAATATCCTCTACTACATCAGATAAGACTGTAAACAGCTACGTCGAGGCCTAAATCCAGATTGTCGATCAGTCAGAAGGTTGTTATCATTAACATATTGATAAATTTGTTTGTGCACAAGGTGTTCGAAAACTTTGGATAAGTAAGGCAGAATTGCTATTGGAAATCATTATCTTATTAAGGTACCGGTACAATTTTAGCGTATTTCCAGTCTGTTGGATAAGTCTGTTTGAATTATCCAAGGTAAAACTATTTTCACGAACCTGGTATTTATGTCATCTAAGCCGACTGCATTAGACCTAACGGCATTAAAACCTGCGGCTACGTCCAACACATTAAAGCATTGGAAATTAAATTGATTATTCATTGCGTTTAAAGGAGGGTTTTGATCATAGAAGTCAAACTGTACGGAAGGAAGAGGAATATTAACAAAGTTTTTATTCAGCAAGTCAACGTCAGCATCTACTGCATTGGAATTTGATCTACCTATACCAATATCATGTATCTGTTTCCATGTCTTTTTACTGTCAGTTGCTGCGTTAAATTTATCAGTGTAATAAGAAGATTTGTCACTTCTTATTTTCGAAGCAACAGCTTTTCTAGCTGTACGATATTCATGTTTGAGCTCTGGAGTCCTGTAACGCTTCCACCTGTTATAGAGACTATCACGATGATCAATTAACAATTTAGTTTCATGCGTAAACCATGGTCGTAACCTGCCTCTGATAATCTTGTTCCTGATGGGAAAATGTTTGTTATAAATCTGTAAAGCATGTTGATTAATAAAGGCTAATTGTTCATCTACCGATGGTAAAAAGTAGATATGGTCCCATGCAGTATTATCAAGGTCATGTTTTAAAGCCAATAAATTAATATTCTTAAAGTCCCGAAAAGTAAACTTTTTGGGCTGATATTCATTATCAAACTCATAGGATATAAAAATAAGATCGTGCTTAGAGAAAGCATATGCAGCCAGTTGTTCATAATATAAAACTTTCCTCCGATTACTAACAAAAAATAGGTCCAGCAAGGTACTGTTGGAGGTTGTGAAGTGTGTGGGTCTAGAAATATTGACCATAGATAAATTAAATATAGACATGGCGTTAGTTACATCCGTTATATTGTCAAGCAAATTGCTATTAAAATCACCAGCTATAACAACGTCAGAGTACGAAACCGAAAGGAGCTCTAATTTAGAGATGAAAGTGTCTATTTTCATATGCTTATCCGGTCTATATACACATCCAAGCATCATGCTTTCACCGTGATAATTGACATCAATAAATACATATTCAACCTTATCAGCAACATTATACGAACTAATAAGTTTGCTCGAAATGCTATCTCTAATATAGATCGCAACACCTCCAGCATGCCTACTTCTGTCAGAACGAGAGATACGGTATCCTTTTAGTTCATATATGTCGTCATTTATTTCCTTGATAAACCATGTTTCTGAGACACATATAGCATCAATACCAGAATTCTCAAATAAAAAACGAAATTCATCAAGCTTAGGTAACAAACTTTGAGCATTGATGTGACAAATAGGAAAACCTTGTTTTTTGGCCAAGATGCGAACCATGTTATGGTTACCATCTCTAGAACCAAGCTGATCAATAGATAAATTTATCATATTGATAACCTAGAGCAACGCAATAAAATTTTAAGAAATATCGTAAATTAAAAAGTACAGACTGAAAAAATATTTTTCTTTTTTTAATATTAGAAAATAAAATAAAAAACAAGAATTTTTAAATTTTAAAATGTTTTTATAATAATAAAAATGTAATATAAATAAAATAGTATATAAATGTAAAAAAATAATATCCGCGAAAAAGATTATCTAGTTCTTCGGGAAACTCAATCAGTATAGGATCATCTGCCTCGATTTTCTTCACATACACCAAGCCACGTAAAGTAAAGGTTGATTTAATTTGTTTGGATTTTCTCATGCTTTGCGCTTTTTTAAATATGCGATGTGGTGTTAAATTTTCATTTAAATAGAAAGGCTCGTTACTGTCGAATCCTGCTTGTCTTAGACATAGAGTCGCTTTATTATAACGGCAATATTTAGAGATTGTTTTTAATAAAAAATTTTTATCATTTGGAGAATATAACTTTGCCACTATAACTTCATCTGTGGGATTATACGGTTTATTGTCTTTGTATATTTTTTTAAGTCTATAAATATTTTCAATTTGAGGTGTTGGTATTTTGAGGCTATCACAAATATTATCAAAGATGGTATATAAGTTTTCTTTATCATAGTAGGGTACACCAGCAATCCGTATACCGCTAGCCACTACAGAGTTTTCTTGTTTAAGGATTTTTTCTTTAATTCAATTATTTCATAAGAAGAGTTTCAGAGCTCTTTAATTCTAATTGATTTACTCTTTCAGTTATACTATTAATATTAATTTTTACATTATCAATTTTATTCTCAATAACGGATAGAATTCTATCTTCACTCTCCTTGATTAGTTTTTTTTATAAAATCAAAGTGTTTTTCTTCGCTGTCTTTTATATAATTTTTTATGACTTCAGATGTAATGCATTCACGTTCTCTTATTAATCCACGAAAGAAGGCTTTATCATCAGTAGACAAACGAGGTACTTTGGGATAATTTTCAGAATGTTCAACCGCAGAGTCTTGATTAGAATGTTGTTTAGATTCTCTTGCTCTCTTGGCAAACTACTCACTTCTTGTTTCCATTTTATTAAGAGGTATATTAATATTTGATTGTTAGGTACGTTTGGTTTATAATATTATTGGTTTGTGTGTATGTATGATTATTTGTTTTAATTATTTTATCTTATTATTTTTGTTCAAGTTTAAGTTGTGTTGCTATTTGTTTCTTTACCTTTTCTTTTTTATTATATTTATTAAGAGTTATATTTTTATTCAGTTTTCAAATGTTCTTAATATTTTAAGTTGGTAACGTAGGGTTAAGTGTAGTATATTATGTGTATACTACTTGCCACTAGATAGTGTTTTTATACCCTATACCACTATGTGGTTTGGGTATAATGACTTTGAGCTGCTGTTTGTAACAACCAAAAATATTTGACCTAGACCCATCTTTAATTATACCGATCGAATCAGAATCACTTTTTGAGTTTATTTAACAATGTCCGTCCGTCCGTCCGTAAGTCCGTCTGTGTGTCCATGTAAAGCTTGTAATCAAACTGCAGGTCGCAAATATAAATATATTTTGATGAAATTTGGTATGTAAGCTTTCATCGGCCATGGGATGAACGCTATTGAAAGTGGTGAGAATCGGTCCATGTTCAGACCTAGCCCCCATAAAAATTACCCCTATGAAATCGACATAAATTGCAATAAGATCCAAATTGTCATATAGATCTTCCTCAAATTGGGTTTGTATGCGTTCATTACATCCACTAATGAGTAGTCCAAAAATGATCCCTTTGGCCCCATATAGAGCTGCTTCCCGATCTTCACTTAAATCTATTAAAAAACAAAAATATTGCACTAATTCTTCTCAAATTTTGTTTGTATGTATATATATTTTTGCAAAATACAAAAGACTTTACCAAACATGATCAGGATCGGTCCATTTTTAGACCTAGTACCCATATAGATATAGAATCCGATATGAACGTTTTGATATCTGCAGCCAAAAAAATTAATAAAAATCCCACTCAAATTTGGTTTTTGCTTATTTTCTATGTCCAGTTAGTTGGGACTAAGAGATAGGGTTTCTAAACGCATGGTATAGGGTATCGTATAGTCGGTCTAGACCGACTATAATTTTCTTACTTGTTAATATATTAACTACTTATATCAACAACTGCGATTATTTTAACATCAGCTGAGTGAGTGATTTTTTATAATTTATAATTGCTTGTACTCCGAATTTATTTTTGTTTTTAATTTAGATTAAAATGTATTTGCTTGATAAAAGCACAATAGCTACTTTGATGACAGTATTCCACAGCCGCAAAGGGCACTCCCGACTATGCGTTTTAACAAGAATTAATGTTATTATTGCTTTTTTTTATAATTCACAAATTTCTAGTAAACACGTATTGCTATACTTTTGTTTTTCAACCAATGATTCAAGGATTCAGAAAACCTCCCAACAAAATTTTTAACTAAACTGGCGAGCACTACATTGTTTGCAATAAAGTGAAAATACCAAGTTACATGCTCCAAAAATGGATGTTCAAGCTAAAAATGAATTCAATAAATCATGTAGTGCTGAATTTATCTACTGTTTGTTTTGGGACAATCATTTTTATCGTAGAGTGGCCTACAAAAGAATTTTATAACTAAGAAGAATCAACAGTTAAATTTGCTAAAGTCCATACTGCGAAAGACTCAAGGTTTCAGGACCGACTCGTTTAAATGTAATATTTCGGTTCGTATGATCAAATACAGAGCTCCAAAATAAAATCGCAAAGGCTACAGTTAAACGCGGCCTGTGGGGCAGTGCTAGCGAAGTTAGAGTTTATTGAGACTACGATGTACAAAAACTTGTGCTTCAACGTACTAAAATCTAATTTTTTGCAAAGTGCCGAAAATATGTGTATATAAGTCAGGAATTGTCCAAACGTGGCTTATTTGGAATTGTCCCCAGTTGATCCAAACGCCGCCAAAATAACCTAATCTCAATGGCATTGAAAATGTATGGCTAATTATACCCTCCACCCCAGTGTGCAGAGGGTTTATATAAGTTTGTCATTCCGTTTGTAATAATTAGAAAAAGAAATGCGGGACCCCATAAAATATATATATTTGTGATCCTTATAACAAGCAGAGTTGATATAGCGATGTCCGTCTGTGGAAATCGCGATGACGCCTTCAATCGGGAAGCTAGGGTGCTCGTTCATATAAAAAATTATTCACTAACATCCTCAAAAGTTTGGTATTTAAAATAGTCCAAATAGGTTGATTAGGTCCCGAGAATTGAATGAAGAAGTAAAAAAAATATGAATTGTCTATGTTGTTCTTGTAACGATTACGTCCTCAATAGGATATCTCGGACACTCGTTTTTAGTGGGAATGGTTCACTAACATCATGTGAAGGTTTCTGTTTGAAAAATCATGCAAATCGCTTTATTAGGTCCCGAGAAATCACTGAAAGAGTAAAAAAAATTGAAAAATATATGTTTCTGTATTGTTCTTGTTGTTTTTCTAATCTTTAATTTTTGTCATAGCTGGAGTTGTTGTTTGTGTGGTCGTTGTGGTAATAATATAATAAAAACTAATCCTTTCTAAAATTTTTTATCAACTCCAATAGAAAAATTTAAAAGTTTCCATTGTTTTGGCATCACTAAAAAAAATTGTTAGATCATTTTTGTCATCGCCACGAGCCTGCCTGCAAAGTTTCAGATCGATTGGATCACGAGAAAAGGGTCCAAAATTTTTTCAACAAGCAGAAGAGCAGACACTACGAGTTAATATAAAGGGAGTAAAAATTCGCCAACATTTAAAGCAAATAATGCTAAACTACTTAGTTGTTAATAAAAAACAATGTAAATTTACCAAAAAAAAATTGTTATGTATTAACTTATTTAAAGAAAAACACAACAATAATTTTTTATGTTGTATTTTTTTTCTATTTCAAAATTTTCCTATATTTTATATATTTAAAAAAAAAATAATTTTAATGTTTTTAAAATTTCTTAAAAAAAAAAAAAAAAAATCGAAAAACAGTTGTAAAAAATACAAAACAGAAACTTCGATTTTCAAACGAAGTTTTGTAAAAGGTCCTTTTATGTATATTTTCGCAAAAGTTTGCCAGTAGCCAACCTCTGCTTTATACTTTCTGCTTCTGTACATACGGAGTTTTTAATATTATATGATTTTAAAAAAATATTTTATTTTGATAGAAACTCGGTAATTTTAGTCTTATTAAGACAAACTATTAATATGTATCTTTTTAATAATTTAATTTATGTTTTATAACTTTTTAAAATGCATCAAAATAAATAAACTTATTCAATTAAAAAATTTTTTAAACCTATCGGACAAAACAAAAAAATTCTACGGTTATAACGAACTTAGTCTGTAACGAACTAATTTGGCCGGTCCCGCCGAGTGCGTTATAACCGAACTCCATTTATTGTAGAAAAAATAGAATAGCATAAAAAAAAACGTTTTAGAGCAAGGTTCCTAAAAGTTTCTTAAGGTTTTAAAAGTTAAAAAAGTATTTTCATAATTCTTTTTTGAAGACATGAATAATGTGGGATTATTTATTTCATACACACGTTATAGCATAACATTTGAGGAATCTTTGAAAATATTTTCAATTAAAAATTTTAATAAATAAGTCCGTGACAGCGAATCTCGGGATGCGTTGTTGTTTTGCGTTGAACATCATAACTCGTTATCGAATAATGTGAAATAAAAAAGTTAAATACTTTTTAAATGTGACATATTTGCTGAGGTAGTGACGAAGAGTTTTTTTTTTAATTTTTTTTATTATTTTTTTTTTTTTTTTTGGCAGCATTTTGAAGTGGAAAAAGATTTTTGCTATAGAATTTCGGGAACTTGTTGCTAAAAAATGAGTAAGAATATGGAAGTAAAAAAAACCCTTCGTGGTTACCTGATGATTTATGCGTAGATATAGTGTCTAAAATTTCAAAAGAATCGGTCAAGTAGATTTTGAGTTATGATGTTCACGGACTTCGAACATTTATTTGCGAGAAAATCGTTTTAAAGTTTTTTAAAAACTGATTTATATACTATAAACCGTATGAGGCCGGTCGCTGGGAACGCTGATTTACTTCAAATTTTGATACAACACGCTCGACATGTTGTGCATTCAGAAAAAGAAATGCAAAAAAAGGTTTTAAAACATACCACCCTTAAGGAAGTGCAAACACCAATACACCTACACAAAAGAGAAAAAAATACTTCATATTTCATCATATGTACATGTAAACTGAAAAAAGAGAACTACATTTTTTGCAAAGTTATCTATAAATCCAAAAAATTAAAAATAAGGGCGTATTAGTTTTACTTAAAAAAAACTTATTATTCCAAATCGCCTTTAATTCTTCCATGATAATTTCAATAAATTATTCAAATTAAAATCTTATATATACCTATTTACGTAATTTATGTTTGTCTAAATTTTTTGAAAGCAAATTATGCAAAAATTAATATTATGAGTGAAAAAAAAATTATTTTCCCACCTCTCTTCTGAAATTACAATGTAATTTAATTATGCAAAGTTACAATAATTTTAATTTTAAACTTAATATTGCACTATTTTTTTAAGTGCTTTTCAATACAGAGCTTTAACCGAAATCATAAGTTGGACAACAACAAAATTCACATTGAAGATCTCTTTTTTCTCAAATATTTATCAAAAAAAGCATACTCTTTGGTAAGTGCTGGCCATCAGATAACCTGAGCGAAAGCACTCTTAACAATACAAAACAATTTTGAGATGAAAAACAGACAAACGGAAAAGTTTAGTTTGATAAAAGAAGTATGTATGCATATCGGACGACGTTAAATGAGAAAAAAAATAAAAATGTCTTAAATTTTATTAATTTTTTTGTTAAAATGATTTGTTAAATTTGTTAATATGATGATTGAAGATTTAAAATTTTTAGTAGTATAAAAATTACGACTTCAAGGGTTAACAATTAATGGGTTGTTTATCGAAAATTTATAGTTTTTGTTCAGTGTAAAAAATGTAAATTACAAAATACGTATAGATATAAGTCATTTCAAAACGGAAATACCTTGAATAGCATCTCCATTTAAGATTTAATTTTTAATTACGGCGATACTTTAAACCTATAAAATTACCAATAAAATTATTTAGTTGATTGCTGTGTTAAATTTTTTTCGTTGAAATTTCATCACTAATACATTTTTATACCCTCCACTCCAGTGTGCAGAGGGTATATATAAGTTTGTCATTCCGTTTGTAATAATTAGAAAAAAAAATCTGGACCCCATAAAATATATATATTTGTGACAAGCGGTGTTGATATAGCGATGTCCGTCTGTCCGTCTGTCCGTCTGTGGAAATCACGATGACGGCTTCAATCGGGCAACTAGGTTGATCGTTGGTATAAAAAATGATTCAGTAACATCCTGAAAAGTTTGCTATTTAAAATCGTCCAAATCGGTTTATCTGGTCCCGAGAATTGAACGATGGAGTAAAAAAAGTCTTGAAAAAATATGATTTGACTATGTTGTTCTTGTCACGATAACGTTTTCAATAGGACAGCTAGGGTGCCTGTTGTTAGTGAGAGTGATATACCAACATCACGAGAAGGTTTCTGTTTTTTAAATCGTGACAATAGGTTTCATAGGTGCCGAGAAATCAATGAAAAGGTAAAAAAAAATATGATATTTTCCTATATTATTATTCAAAATTTTGTATTTTGTCACAGCTGTACTTGTTGTTTTTATGGTCGTTGTGGTAGTAATATAAAAATTCACCAACATCAACATTTTATGGTGTAATATTTAAGTTAATTAATTAATAAAAGAAACTATATAAAATCAATATCAATATTCTGCGATTTTTATAAGATCACAAAATATTACAAATTGATACATACAGACTACTGTTGCAAATATCAAAATACTATAAATAACATTCATATATTCTGTATATGTATTTCGATAATAAGCGCATATTAAAAATAATAAAAAAAAATTATTTTATTTATACAAAATATTGCAATTTTTAGGGTTGCAAAAAATAGTATGATTTTAAGGGTTCTACTTTTAGTACATACTTGCATTCAAAAGTAGTATTGAAACCATAAAATTCTACCCTGTTAAAAATTGGTGTTTAAAAAAAAATTTTTTTCTCAGATGATAATAATATAATGTCAATAATATTTAATTATAATACATTTTTAAAATTTATTATTTAATATTTGGCGCAGGCAAACGCCATTCCCGGACTACCGAGAATTTAATGCACGATTTATTCCGCATTAGGAATAATCGCGGAGCTCAGCTCAATCAAAGTGCAATGATTAAGCCTCGCTCTGGGAAACAAGTGTTCATGCTTCCCTTTGCACAAACGCCATTCCCAACTACCAAAAATTGTAGGCACGAGCTACCCACATCAGGAATAGTCGCGGGCTCAACTCAATCAAAGTGCAATGATTAAGCCTCGCCCTGGGAAGCATATATTCACTCATTTCTTAGCACAAACCGAACTTCTTATGGCACATTAAAAATAAACTAATTAAGAAGTACAATTCATCATTACGCTGTATTATAATACTATTTTCCTATTTTACTACTAGCTAGTAAACAAAGTGATCGTATCATTGTAAACGAAATAGAATTGAAATTGTGTGCAGATTTGTTTTACTTAAAAAACTGTTTCTACATATAGTGAATAAAATCCCAGTAAACAATTTATGCAATAAGTGATCATGTGGAGTCTTTTTTGACACCTCTGTGCTATTAAAACAGTCATAAATGCGCTCTTTTGCTGATCACAAAATATTCTTTTGTTGGGAGGAAATATTACCTTACCCCCGACTCATCTTGAGAACCTTTTTTATTCAATTTTCTGATTAATTTCGACTTATTTTTGAGTCATATTTAATGTCATTTTTCTATAAATCACTTTTTAAGCGTAAGCAAAAATCATTTCTTAATCTTTTTCTAATACCGCATGTGATTAATCAGTTTTTAATCATCAAAAGTGCTCGAAGAAGACACAGTAAGATGATTTTTGTTAAAACAATCTTCGAAATGATTACTGGGATATCGTATATTTTTGTTTACACACACATATACATAATGGCACCAGTTAGCCGAACTCTCTCATGAAACACATAGACGACAGCGGCTACACGACTACAGCCTGACAAAAATAAAATACACACGTTTATATGAAAACGATTATTTGACACCAACACAGCTACACGACTACATGACCACTTTTGCTGCTGTAGTCAAATTAGGCTAATTTCTATTTTTATTGGCTACAAAATAAAAATAGTGTTGACAATGTAACAAAATATGTAAAAGAAATTAGTGCTATGAAATATTTTATTTTGTTGAAAAAATTAATCGCTATAATAATTCTATTAATAAGTAAATTTATTTATTTATTTTTACGTTATAATAATGCATTATAAATAAGTAATATATTTAAGACAATTTTATATAGAATCATACATGTTTTTCTATTTTAATAAAGTTAAAAAAAAATATAATTGGCACTACTGAAATAAAAATGATTTTGTATAAAAACAGCTGTTTATATTGTTGTTATATGTTGCTGTCGTTTTCAAAAAAATTAAGTAGTTGACTACACGACTACAATTGTAGCCAGTAGCATTTGTATCCGTGTGTTTGTGTAGCCTCTGTCGTCTATGTGTTTCATGCGTAAGTAACAATTTCATTTAAGGTGTGTTTACACTATGTGTATTTTCCATATGTAAATTCAGTTTTACGATCCATACGTAATTCCGTTTGTGTGTCAAAATTGGCGTTTTACGATTCATAATTTTTGCGTTCAAGCGTACATATGTAATTCCGTATGACATAACCTCTAAATGTAAACAACAGCTGATTTAATTTGTGAATTTATAAAAATTTATTGTTAAAAATAAAGTTATATATTTTTTAATTGTTAATTAATATTAAACAATTTATTTTGTTTCAATATTAATCTTTATAATTTACTCCATTTTTCTTTCACCACAAGCAGTGTTGTATTTTCATATGTTTGTCTTGCCAAAATAGAACCTGCTCTAATTGAAAAATTTACATATGTCTTGCAAAATGTGTTGTACATAAACAATGTTTGAAAGGGTTCACACTATGTGTATAAATTACACTTGCTAAAAAACTAAGAAAAACACAAGCAAAACACGTAGTATGAACGCAGCTTTAGTCTTATGAAAGCTTTTGAACAAAGCAGATATACATACGTCGCATTGTTTTGTGAAATCTTACATTGTTTTTTAATAGGTACCAGTGATGCCAGGAGATTTTTACAGAAATCTCTACGCTAATGAAGAAAAATCCCTTTAAATTAATTTGTAAATTTTCAATTTCAATAATGCAAAAATAACATAAAAACGAAAAAAATATCATAAAAAATAAGATAAGAATATCATTAGAATTACATAAAAACAATATAAAAAATCAACAGATATTATAAAAAAAATATTTTTACTATTCTGTATAATTCATCTTTTATATGGCTAGATGTGCATTTAAAATTTACACAATTAATTAAAATGGCTTGCAAATGGGATCTTATAACGTAAACAGAAATTTGGTTGTTGGTTTTAAAAGATATTTTTTTAAGACATTGGTTATTAGCATGTATACTTAGATCTGATTTATCGCAATTTAATATTTTTTCACAAGCCTTGCATCTGTATTTAAAGTCGTCATCTTTGACCTGTTCTATCCCATTAGCTTCTCGTCTCTCAACTAACTTGAGTAAAACCTTTGTTTTCTGTATTTCTTTGATGTGTTTTCAGCATCATCGAAAAACGAATCGGACATTTTTCTAAAATCAATTATGTTTACATTTATAATATTTTAATATTCTTTTTATTTACAAACTTACTTAAGGTGCTATTACACGAAGTGTTTTTTACATATGTACTGTCACTTTTTTTATCCATATGAAATTCCTCATGTCTGTCAAAATTGTCTTTTACATACGATTCATAATTTTTGCTATCACACGTGCATATGTATTTCCGTATGACATAACTTCTAAGTGTAAACAACAGCTGATTTAATTTGTGAATTTACAAAAATTTATTGTTAAAAAAAGGTTATATATTTTTTAATTGTTAATACTAAACAATTTATTTTTCTTTCAATATTAATCTTTAAAATTTACTCTGTTTTTCTTTCGCCACAAGCAGTGTTGTATTTCCATGTTTGTCATGCAAAAATAGAACCTGTTCTAATTGAAAAATGTGCATGTGACTTTCTTCATGTATTGTACATAAACAATGTTTCATATGTATCACACGATGTGTACAACTTTTGTTGTGGGAAAATTTGACAGTACATATGTAAAAAACACATCATGTAATAGCACCTTTAATATAATGGAAGAGATCTACAAAGATGGCGTACTTATATATGTATTAAAAAAAATGCACAAAACAAGTAAACTGCACAAAAGTGTTTTTTACTTGTCATTCTTATTAAAGAAGCCACGTATTTACTATCTCCATATTATAGAGTTATTACCAGATTTAAAAAAGATAGATATTTTTAATTTTAAAGTTTAAAATTGAAACGTATATAATATTAAGTTGTAAAAAAAAATTTTTCAAAAAATCCCTACAATTCGACAAAAGTAAGAAATCTTTTGCATTAAACACATAGACGCAAATCCATTTATTGATGCGTTACAAATGGAATGTCATAATAAGATCGAAAAAATAAAACTGATTAACGCTAGTGCTTTTAAAATATAAGACATGGTCAAGTATTCCGAAAAAGATCCGAAGTTTAAAAATATATTTTGTTTAATATCTTCTATTGACTTTAAAATTGTTAAACGTAAATGCTGAAAATTCAGAGTATTTGTTGTAATAAATTACTAAATTGATCAAATTGTTTACATTTTCAAATATTTTATCTAAATTTGTTACAAATAGTGCAAAAAAACCTAGGTGGAGGGTATCAAAGATTCGGCATAGCCGAATTTTACACTCCTACTTGTTATATATAGAAATAACCAATGCTGTAATAATATTCGTAATATGAATGATATAAATAAATTTTATTGTTTCCTTTTGTAATATTTTTCGAGTTTTATAAGCGGTAAAATATTCTTGAAAATTTCTTGTTTTAAAAATGACGATTTTGGCGATTTGGTTTCCAAAATTGTCGATTTTCAGAAGATTTTATTAGCAGCACTGGTCGGTAACAAAGAAGAGAGAAAATTGTGTGTGGGTTTGTATAAAATGAGAAAGATTTAATTTTGTTTGTGTATTTTGCATAGCTTTGTAGGGAGTGCTGTGTGTGTATTATTTCAGCGTTACAGAATCAGTCAGTCAGTCAGTGAGTCAGGGATCAGCGTAAATATATTTAAGAAGAAGAAGATAGAAGATACATACATATATTTAATTAAAAAAATGTATATATAATAAATATCAATATTCTGGGATTTTTATAACACGGTGTCTCGACTAGCTGTAATTCATGGCAAGGTTCATGTTCAAGTCAGAGAAACATAATAACGCCTAAACGCGAAGTGGGCAAATTATGTCTAGGCATTTCATTTCCAAAATGTCTTTGAACCGTAAACTTAAATTTGTGTCCAATTTCCACCCACGCTTTTCTTTTTAAATTCGTTTTTTATAGTTTTCACTTTTGTAGTTCCATAAACACTCACATTCGCGATATATATTAATGAATTTAATAATTTGGCTTTAATTTAAGTTGCACGATTTTAAAATACTTAAACGTCAATATCGAATGAAACTTCAAATTATTTGAATAAATGTATTTTTTTCAATAAAATTGTTTTGCGAATGCAAAGTTTGGTATGTAGTGGATGTGAGCACGGTTTGATTTGTGACATGAATTCCATTTTGTTGGAATTATAA
Source organism: Cordilura impudica (assembly GCA_963682025.1). NCBI lineage: Eukaryota > Metazoa > Arthropoda > Insecta > Diptera > Scathophagidae > Cordilura > Cordilura impudica. The sequence continues at coordinate 205,709,262 of OY821517.1, read as the reverse complement.
ATTGTGTCGATCCCCTACCAACAGTACTATAAGACTACACTGGCAAAAGTGTATAATGCACTTGCATTAACCGTATGGAACTTTTTACCAGTTAATAAGATTAAGACGTATTTTCGGGGATAACCTGAAATTTTAAAATTAAGCGCTAATATTAAAAAATAATCAGGATGATTTCTCCAAATAGTTTAGATGATTTTTCATTTATTAAGAAGTGTTTACAAATTTTCAGACGTCCCAAAAAAAATTTAAAAATTCAGTTAAAATTTTTTTGTTTATTTAAATAACAAATTTTCAATAAAAATTGATTTTAAACCCTCAAAGTGTATATGTATATGCAGAGGGTATGTATCTGGTCGTCATTCCGTTTATAACGTATCGAAATAAATTTCTGAGCCCATAAACCATATATTTTCTTGATCCTTATAAAAAGAGAAGTTGTTTTTTAAAAAATACATTTTTCTGAAGTACCATTCTTCAAAAAGAATCTTTCTTAGAGTATCCTTTTTTAAAATACCTTTTTCAAAAGTACCTGGTTTTCTTTTAAGTACCTTTCCGTGAAAAGTATAATTTTTTTAAATTCCCTCGTTATAAAAGATACCTATTCCTCAAAAAAAAATTCTTAAACAATAACCTTAAAAAAAAAACAAAATTTCTTAAACAAGTACATTTCCTTAAAAATCTACCCTTTTTCAAAAATAACATTTTCTTAAAAAAACTTTCTTAAAAAAGTATTTTTTAAAGAACTCTTTTTTTAAAAAAGTACCTTTTTAAAATGATAACTTTCTTCTTAAAGTAAATTTTCTTAGAAAGTTAAATTTTCTCAAACAAGGATCTTTTATATAAAAAAATTTTTTTTAAAAAAGTAAATTTTTTAAAGTATTTTTTAAAAAAAGCAAATTTTCCTGGTATATGGCAAACCAGAAATTGCCAAGATTTTTAGAAACTTTTATTTTGAAATATCGCATAATTTTTATCTCTCAAAACATTGAAAAGTATTATTCCTAATTGTGACTATTGGTATTCTGTTGTATCGCATTGAACAATGAATTGCGACCATATAAAGTATTTGTATTCTTAATCCCTATAACAACTCGAGTCCATATAATGTCCGTGCATGCGTCTGTCTTTTGAAATTACGGTCATTCAACAAAATAAACCATTTATCTGGGTAAAGTTAAAATAATATTATTTGTCGTTACTACGAGCAGGTTGGTGTTTGAAATCGGTTAAATCGGGCATCACTGTGTCAAGATATGGTCCAAAATATGGATATACCTCTAAAAATGCAAAAAATATCAGTGTATTTGCTGAAATAATTTGGTATTAAATTTAACAAATTGTTTACTTTTTCAAATATTTTGTTTACAATATTTGATTACACGTTTTATATCAAAACGTTCCGCTAAACCAGATTTCCAACAAAAATTACTTTAGAGCTGCGTTATTGGATATTTGGCTGCGCAAAACACTCGAATATTCGTGGAATCGATTCAAAGAAGGCTGAAAGTAGTTACAGATCAAAAAGGATGCCATATTAATATTAAAAAAATAAATATATTTTTTACTGTAATCGTAGTTTATGTCAGCTGTTTAAAATAAGCTGTGACTATATGGGTATCTGAAACTTAGTTCAGTTCTTCCTTTTAAGTTGTGTCAATATTCTACAAACCTATATTTAATTTTTTTTTAAATCTCGTTTCGATTAGAAATTATATATGTACTTCTGTGTAGGTACTGCTTAAAATAAGCTGTGAAACACAGTATACCAAAATTTCAATAAGCTATTATTAAAACTAAGAAAACTGCACATAAATATTACATTTTCACATACTTTACTTTAAGTTATAAATAATAATACTTATTTCCGTTGTCCTTAGCTACAGTTTAACGACCGGATTCTTTTAATAATGATGTAATTAATTCTTAATGGATTACATATAAGACATGTTATCTAAAATAAGTACGCGTGTTAATTTCGGCTGTGCCGAATCTATGACGACCTCTGCCTGTTTCTTAAATTCAATATTTTAACCAATATTGTTGGGAAATGTTGTCATTATAGTTAATTGTAAAATTTGTAGTTAATTGTTTTGTTTTTTGGCCAGTATTTATTATAATTTCTTATTTATTGCTTTTTTTATAAAACAATAATGTCTTTTTTTATAGAAATAATTAATTTCTATCTGAAAAAATACATTATTTTTCAAATACTAGAGTAAAAAAGCGGTTAAGATTCTTTCATAAGACACCAAAGAGAAATAATTTATCAACGAAGCCTTCGTTAGAATACCTAAAGTCAAAGTAAGCGATCATACATACATACATCATAGTAATGTTTTGAGAACTGAAACATTATACGATATTTCAAGACAAAGTTTCAAATTAGTCTTGACTTAAAATTTTAATTTTAGTTTTCCCAAAAGATTCCCGTTTTAATCGATTTTAGAGTAATGAAGAACATTGCGAGAGAACTTATAAATGTTGAATCCTCATTAGAACTCTCATCAGATTATACACCAGTTATTGTTACTATTTCTAACCGCCGTGAAATTTTGCCCCCCGAATGGTAATTTAGCGCCGACGAGTTTTAGAGATTGGTTAAAGTATAGAAAGTTTCTCAGTATCCATTATACGGATAGGTTACCACTAAGAACACCAGATGATATTGACCTGTCTATTGTTAACTTGAAAGAAAAACCTCAAAATATCTTCTCAACATGCTGCGAAACCCCCGACATAGAAGGCAGTATAGAACTTGTTCGGTAGATGTCGAGCGGCTTTTAAATGAAAAAAGAAGACTTCGAAGAGAGTGGCAACTACACAGATCTCCTCAACTTAAGCAACAATTGAAAGCATGTACATCGAATTTAAGAAACTTGCTTGATTATTACGCCTTGAATATTATCCCTCAAAATGGAAAGTTTCGCTCGTTACCATGGTACCCAAGCCAGGTAAAAACCACACAAGGTTTGATTCGTACGAGAAAATCAGTTTATTGTCAAAATTGTTCAAGAAAATACTAGTACATAAGCTTTCTGTAGATGTAGATCAAAATAATGTCATCCCACCACATCAATTTGGATTTAGGCGAGCAAGTCCATAGGTTAATAAGCGCTATAAGAAAAGCCTTTGAAGAAAAAAAGTACTGCTCTGCTCTCTTTATTGAGGTTTTGCAAGCATTCGATAAGGTTTGGCACGAGGGTCTATTCTAAAAAATTAAAACGCTGCTGCCCGAACGTTCATAAACTAATGGAAGCTATATAATTAACAGGAAATTCTCAATAAAGGAGAGCAACTTTACAAGCCCCCCTAAGGATATAAAAGCTGGTGTTCCCCAGGGCAGTATTCTGGGTCCCCTCCTATACATCCTTTATACAGCGGACATGTCAACTAATGAAAACACGATTACTTCAAACTTTGCTGATGACACGGCAAATTTGAGGACCCCTCAACAGCACCTACACTTTTACACCGACATGGAGTACTGGTTACACAGGTGGAAAATAACAATAAATGAACAAAAATGTATCCACGTTACTTTTACACTCAGAAGAGAAACATGCCCTCAAATCCGAATAAACAATTAGCAAATACCGCAACTTTCCGATGTAAAATATTTGGGACTTCATCTTGACTGCCGCCTTACTTGGAACAAACACATAGAATCAAAATTAACACAAATAAAATTAAAATTAATTCAACTTACGTGGCTAATTGGCACAAATTCAAAGCTAAGTCTTGATTGCAAGTTATTGATATATAATTCAATCATGAAACCCAATTGGTGCTACGGTATACAGTTATGGGGAACCGCTTCAGCTTCTAATATAGAGAAAATACGAAGATGCCAAAATAAGATCATAAAGTTGATTAACCACACCCCATGGTATTTGAGCAACTCAGAATTGTATAGAGAATTAAACGTACCCTAAGTTAAAGTCGAAATTATGAAAAACTGTTCAAGCTACTTGAAAAAACTAGAAATTCACCCGAATCTGTTAACACGTGAGTTTCTCAACAATCGCATTCCCCAACGCCTAAGACTGCAGATCTCATAATAAATGCTTGAGGTTATCTAAGCCAATAAATATATATTTATTTCGAATTTATGTAGAAACATTAAATTTTTTCTGCACTGGCATGATTTTATAAGTTAAGTATTAGTTCTAAGATTTGAATAATTAATGTTAGTTCACTATGTGAACATCTAATAAATAAATGCATAAGAAAAAAAATTGTGATGTAAATATGTACATAAATAAAATTTATTATTAAAAATCAAATATGGGTATTTCTATTGTGACGTGACATTTGTACAAAAAATATTAAAAAATAAAATTAAATTAAAAAGTTTTTCTTTTATATTTGCGAAGTAATTAAATACACAGGAAAAATTTAATAATAGCACCTCATTGATTTTTGCATTACCAATAATGACCTACCCCTGCGCACTGAATTACTTCTAAACTAAAAATAAGGCGTTACTATAATGTGTTATACTACTTATATATCATGCCAGCTCCTTGCATACTGCATTACTGTCAAAGTGAATATAATGAGTTCCTAGTAATGTGTTGTAGCTACTTCCCATAACTACTTATTTTAACCTTACCATTAACTAGTTACTATACTTCCTACTCGTAAGCTTAGAGGCAACTAGTTACCTCCAATGACATCCCCGTGTTAAAATAATGAACTTATCAGGCAAACTTCAACCAGTTACTTCTCCTTCTAAAACCCATTATTTGGTAATGTTTTTTTTCTGGGTATCACTATATTAATTATAAAAAAATTAACAATTGACTCTGTTGATTTAAAGATATATGCAAAATTATGCGCTGGCGTGATGTTAAAAAAACAGAAGTGGATTTTTACTTGCATTACAAAGTTGTAAAACTGCGAATAGGGCAAGAATTTTTGTACCAAACTTTTTTTAAGGATTTGAAAACTGTTCAAATTTTCCACTTAAATACTTGGAGCTTAAAACATAAAATTGATGAATTCAAATGGACCTTTGAGAACATATATCTATATATATATATATAATTAAAGCCACCATTTTTTTTTGTCTCTATACCTATAAGTACTCAGACATGAAGTATTGTTTTATTACCACGCTGTAACCTACTGCGCAATGAGACCACAGATGGAAAATTTGTTTGATAAAATTTTGAAAACTCCTTTTTTATGTGTTAAAAAATTTTCTTAAACAAAATTTCATAAAATGGATATCAAGATTTTGTTAAATATATATATAAATATGACATTAAGTGGATCTCAAGATTTTGTTAGATATATATATATTTGTATATATATGTATATATTTCAATATATAAAAGATAAAAAATCTAAGTCTGGCAGCTGATAAATGTGCCCTTCAAAACGGTATCATTTATGTCTGAAACAAAAAAAAAATACAAGAACAACATTAATGGTGTTGGACAAATAATTAAAACATTTACCACTGTTTCAATAATTCTAATAATTTTCCAATTTCGTCAAATAATTTAAAATTTAGCTTTAATATTTTGTATTTTGTGAATCTGAATCTCTTGCGATGACTGCACTTCAAGCTGTATTTGCCTGGAACTTTTAGATGGATCAGCTTGGGAGATTCTTTTTATAATGTTGTCTTCCCTTTTATTTGTTTTTCGCGGTTTGGGAGCTCTTGGAACATTTTTTGTTGTCCCAAATTTATTGAAATGTCTGATGGAATTGTATACTTTTCCTCTGGAGCAACCAACCAAATTAGAAATTTGTATTACAGTTTTACCAGAGTTTTTTTAAGTTATTTATAAGCTTTCTTTCTTCTTCGGAACAAATTGATGCTTTACCCATATCTAATAAAAAACAAGTAAGAGTGTTAAATTTTGCTGTGCCGAATCTTTGATACCCTCCACCTCGGTATTGATAATAAATGTAAACAAAATATTGGAAAAAGTAAACAATTTGTTAAACTTAATACCAAATTATTTCAGCAAATTCTTTGGGTTGGTTTTCGTCTTTTCTATTATTTCGGATTTATTTCGGTGTTTGCTTTTTGGTCATTGTGGTTGCTGATCGGCATGCATACCTATATGCATGCGATTCCGGTTATATGACATAACATCTCGTTTAATTTAGTTTTTGCTAATTAAATAGCTCGCCCATTGCAAAGGTAATGGTTGTTTAGGGTGGCTACATGCATTAAATCGTGCTAATTGGAGATGGCTGTATAGTTTCTTTTAACTGGCCAAATATTTCTTCATTGCGGCCATATAGGTCGGATGGAGTAACACAATAATAACCAAAAAAAAGCTCTCTCAACTTTTTTATTAAAATATTGCCATATTTGGAAAACAGAGAATAAATTTATAATAATAATAAATAATCAAATTAGGGATGCCAAACGCAAAAAACCAAATGTCCCAAACATTTTAAATAAAATAATTTATTATCTTTATTTTCTGAAAAATTTCAAATTTTCATCCAAAAAAAATTGTGAAAAATAATATATAAATAACATTCTCATCAAATTGCGTATATTTATGTAACAATTTTTGTGTTCGCAATTCTTAAATATCATTTGAGGTTTTCTAAAAGTCATTGAATTTAAATCAATATTTTCTGTATTCCGATTCTGTAAATTTCAACAATCCGACAATCGAAAAATATATAGACAGCTATTGTTGTTTGCACTAAGGATTAAGTGATTCACTAAGTACAGACATCTTAACGACAGTCGACATCTCTATTTTTCTATTTATTTAAATTGTAAACGAGTGGCATGTCTGTCAAAATAAGCGAAAAACACAAAGAAGAATAGAAAAAACAAATTACTTCGTGTTTGACAGGATGATTTTATCTTTATGTTTAATATCTTTATTTTTTTACTGATATTTCTGTTTATTTATTTGAAAATGAAATAATGAATTGAATATGCTATTTAATTTTTTTATTTATATAAAAAAGTTTTTTTTAATTATTTTCACTATATTATGATTTTTATTTATGTATGATGACATTTCAACCTAAAAATTTAAGTTTTTATCGATTGAATAAACAACACAAAAATGGTTGTCGTTTAGATAACAACAACAGTTGACTTTAAAAATAGCGAATATCGTTTAAAAATTTTACTGATAATTTTGCTATTTTCTTTTTTTAACGATTCGACTATCGTTAATAGAAGTTACTGAAAAGCTATTACGCCAATGCCAATATTTTTTTAAAATGTAAACATTTTTTAAATGTAAACATATTTGGTGTTTTTTTTTGGAATTTCAATTTGTGTTCAACGAATAAAATTTATATATTAAAGAGCTGTATGCGGCATGTTAAAGAATCTTAGCAGAAAATTTTCATATATTTCTTAAAGAATAAAAAACAAAAAAGTACCTTTCAGTGCAACAGTAGCAATCAGCTGTTTTCCGTCAATTATTAAGAATTGTGAAATTGAAATTGAAAACAACCATGTTTGCAACTGAAAAAGAACTTCTAATTTTTTAAGCTTATTACATTTTGTTTATGCTTACCTCTCCTGTCAAAATTCCGTTCAGAAAGAACGAAAAATTTGATATTCCTGCTCGAAGCCTGGGTTGCCTAACTTAATTTACGTCAAAAAAAAAGTAGTAAAACCAATACTACTTTTTTAAAAAACTGCAGACTAACAACAGAAATTTTTAGACAGAAAAATTCCTTAAGCATTTCTGAAGCATTTTCTATATGAAGTTTTTGATTCCTTAGCAAGCTGTATACAGCTCTTAAAGATGCAATTGATGCCTTCTAAATTTAAAATTATTATTTCCGACGTTTTGATATGATTTTCTGAAATTCAGTTAATATTTTCTAATTAATAATTGGAAATTTTAATTCCAGTTTTTAGAATTGATATTTTCTAAAATTTGAATGGAAAATTTAAAAAGTGCAATTTTGTATTTATGTAAATGATGCTTTAGTAATTAGAAACAATTTTTAAAAATTAGATGTAATCGCAATCAGATATTTTGTAGGTAAAGCAGAATAATAATTCTATATTACTATGTAGAACTTTTTTGAAAGCAAAAAACTCATTGATAACTCGGTAACTCTATTTTGTAAAGACAACAAAAAGTTTATATGCCAAACTTATGTTCATATATGCAAAAGAATAATGAAAAAACGTATGAAATAAAAGACCAGTCCGTGTATACTTTTAACATTGTGCTGTATGATATCTATTTGAAAATATTGACATTCATGTTAAAATAGAAATAACTATGTATTGCAAAGCTAATTAGAACAAAAATTGTGGCGCCATCTACTGTGGCATAGTCACGCTGAGCAAAATGAAGTGACACTCTGTTAATGCAAAAGAAATGTATTTTCCCCACAACAAAATATTGCAGAAATTTATGTAAATAAAACAACATACCAATTTATTTCTAACATGCAGTTATTATGGATATACATATATAGAATATATGTATATTATTTGTATTATTTAATATGTGTATGTATGGATATGTAAATATTACACACAAAAAATACAACATCAAACGTTATTTTTGAGTTTTTCTCTTTAAATAAATTAATACATAAACATTTTTTTTTGCTAAATTTACATTGTTTTTTTTTATTGACAATTAGGTATTTTAGCATTATTTGCTTTAGATGCTGGTGAATTTTTACTCCCTTTATATTAACACGCAGTGTCTGCTTGTCGAACAAATTTTGGATCGATTTTAACCCCTTTCCTGTGACCCAATCGATCAGAATGTTTGCAGGCAGGCTAGTGGCAATGACAGAAATGATCTAATAAATTTTTTTAGTGATGCCAAAACAATGGAAACTTTTAAATTTTTCTACCAGAGATGATAAAAAAAATGTACAAAGGGTTAGTTTTTATTATAGTATTACCACAATGACCACCAAAACAACAAGTCCAGCTATGACAACAATACAACATTTAAAATAACAACAAGAACAATATAGAAACATCATATTTTTAATTTTTTTTTAATTTTTCAGAGATTTCCCTGGACCTGTTCCACCGATTTTGATGATTTTTGAAATAGAAATCTTCCCCTGAATCATTCTCACTGAAAATGTACACCTTAGCTATCCTGTTGAGTGCGTGATCGTGACAAGAACAACATAGAAAATTATATTTTTTTAAGACTTTTTTTAGTTCTTCATTCAAATCTCGGGCCCTAATCGAGCGATTTAGACGATTTTAAATAGCAAACTTCCCAGGATGTTAACGAATCATTTTTTATATCAACGAGCACCCTAGCTGCCTGACTGATGCCGCCATCGTGATTTACAAAGACGGACAGACGGACATCACAAATATATATATTTTATGGGGGTCCAAAATTTTTTTTTCTAATTATTACAAACGGAATAACAAACTTATATATACCCTCTGCACACTGGAGTGGAGGGTATAACAAAAAAAACTTAAAGCGGTTTCGCAGCTTATTTCTGAATCATTTTTGCTGTAGCGTATAAAAACTTCTAAATTAAAAAATCAAAAAATTTTGAATTGAAATAATAAATGAATTTATTCCCCAGAAACGTAAACGTTGTGGAATTTCCTCATCATGAACAAATTCCCCATTCCCATACAAATTTTTGGGGAGAAAGTTCATTATTTTGAGGAATTTGTTCATTCGGGACTAAGTAGTCAGCGCCTGGGAAGAATAGTGAATCATTTTTCAAGTCAAAGGCCTTTGGATTCCGGCAAGACCGGGTAAAAACAGGTAGTTATTTATATTTTAACATAAATGTCAACATTTTCAATTAGATATCAAAAACCAGAATATGACAGCAATATTGAAAGTGTACACAGGTTCGACTAAAGTAAATACATAGTTATATAAAAATGATATTCTTCTTTAATTACAAAATATTTGATTGCGATTACATGTAAATTTAAAAAAAATTTTATACCTTCTGCAAAATAAATTAAATTAAATTAAGGAAATAACAATTCTAAAAATACAAACTATGTATGATTAAACGTAACTAAGAAGATTTACATAAACGAACAGAAAGTATGTCAAGTTTAGACTCAGCTGTTGCAGTAATAAAACAAGTAAGAAAAATTATAGTCGGTTTAGACCGACCATACGATACCCTATACCATGGCTTAGAAAACCTATCCCTTCGGTCCAACTAAGTGGATATAGAAAATAAGCACAAACCAAATTTGGGTGGAATTGTTATTAATTTTTTTGGCTGCAGATATAAAAAAGTTCATATCGGGTGCTATATTTATATGTGGACTTGGTCAAAAAATGGACCGATCCTGACCATATTTGTCACACCACCAACCACATAGTGGTATACGGTATAATTAAACTGAAGAATTAAGGAATGAAAAGTTGTAATAGAAAACAAGAAAATTCAATTGTAACACACGACATTCGTATTATCATTGTGCCCACCGAACCAAATGAAAATCTCGGTGATATGTTAATAATAAAAAAAATAATAATCGAATGAATAACAAAAACACTGAAAAAATGCAAGATGCAGCAATCATTGCAAAATTTAAATGTCCTTAAAAACGAAATTTTGTTCTAAAATCAATAGCAAGCTTCATTAAACGTCATAAGAGTCCTTTATGCATCAATTATTGCTATCAGCTGTACCAGTTATTTCGCTTACAGCGCCATGATGATGGAAACATACCTGGTAGCCATCGAACAGTTTTGCAGAATTCTAGCCATAATGAATAAATTTTTAAATAATTCATTATCTACACTTGCATGTTTAATAACTTTCCCAAATATTAACAATACAGGTAATGAAATTTTTTGAATCTTTAAAACATTTACTTTTTAATGAAAAATAATATTGTTGCTTATAAAAATGGATGTACCACATAATGATAGTATGGTTGGTTCTAAAGATAACCTCTACAGTATAATTAGAATTGTTTCTAACACTGGTTTCAATATCTGCCACATAAATGCTCGAAGCCTTAACACTAAAATCGATGAACTAAGATTTTCTTTGAAGAGTCGGATATGGACGTAATATGTATCTCAGAAACTTGGGTTTACCCTGATGTTCGCGATAATATTTACAATCTTAGTGGATATCGCTTTTTCGAACAAATAGATTATCTGATGCTGGTGGTGTTGCCATTTATATAAAATCACCAATTTGCTGTAAATTGAAATCCAAAACTACCCAAAATGAACAAAATCTTAATATATAAAAATGATTGTGCGTATGTACGTCTGACCATCACGGCTGAACCACTGAAGCTATCCACTTTATATTTACACCATGTGTACGGGTTATGCTCCGGATGGTTTTTGTTTGTGTTAGACCCCCGTAACCCCTCTGCGAGGGCGTGGTAAAAGAGGGGTGGTGGTCGAAAAATTTTCAAATATAGTCAATATGCGTGTCGTTTTTATATTTTTCGCGGTCGCTAATTCGAACGGTCATAATACCAGGTTGATAGAACCACTGGAAATGAGCGGGGCGAGTGGGCGGAAGTAAACAATTTAGAATAATGCCTGTATTGGTGTAATTTTAATACTGCCTAAGGTATGCTTGAGTTTTTGACATTTTTACTTTCCGAAAATTCCAACTGGGCGGGGTAAAAAGGCGGGGCAAAATCTCCTCCTTGAAGTCCAGGCCATATGGTTAAACCAAATACTTGAAATTTTGAATAGAGATAGCTTAAGGTATGCTCAAACTTTTAACATTTTTACTTTCCGGAAATTCGAATAAGGGACTGAATAAGAGAAGTGATGGGGCAAATATTCCTGGCCATATGGATTAAGCTAGAGAATTGCAATTTGGTTCATACGTACTTTAAGGTATAGTACAACTCTTGACATTTTTACTTTACGGAAATTGGATAAATTAAAATTAATTTTCAATCAATTTATCTATATTTCATAAAAAAATATCAATTTTAAATTTCATAAAAATATTAATTGTCAAATTTCAATCACACGTTGGCTTTAGAATAAATTATCAATTACTACGATCAGATACAGATTGTAATATGTTTAAAAAATTGTATTTATTAAAGCGAAAATTTAATTCGCATTTAAAATGAAATAATTAATAGTATTTCATTTTTATTAAATAACTTCTTACTGAAATAAAAATATACTTCTAAAATAATCTTGATATTAAATAATTTTTTTAGGCTAAACAATGTTTGCCGGGTCAGCTAGTTAATATATATTTCTCGAAGTTTTTAACGAAAACAAACAAAAACTCTTGATTGGTACCATATATGCAAAATAAAGCCATCGATATAGATCCACTGCTAGGAATGCAGACAACAGTTACACTTGGTTACTCATAACTGTATATGAGGAACGAAACTAAGCTTTGAATCTAATAAAACACCAGGATCTAAGATGTTATTAACTTTTCCCAGTTTAAAGCCGCCGAACACATAATTTACAGATATTGGTCTTTTTCGAAAATGCATATATTTGCACTTCTTAATCTTAAGAATCCATTAAATTTAAGATGCACCATGAGTGAAACGAATCCAAATCATTTTGGTTATAAGTATGGTCGGAATATTGGTTATAACTCATAAATACTTTTACATCGTCAGCATCCATCAGGATATTTGAAAACTGAATAACCTGCAGTAAATCATTTATAAATAATGAAAATAAGAGCGGTTCAAGATGGCTGCCTTGGGGTACTCTAGATAAAACATTAATATTTTTCGAAGATATATTATTAAAACGTACATTTTTCTTCCTGTTTGTTAAATATGAATATATTCAATTTATGTTAAGATCAGAAAATCCTTTGAGATGTAGTCTCTTTATAAGAAGTTTATGGTTGACTTTATCAAACGCCTTGCTGAAATCAGTGTAAATTGCGTCAGTTTGCTTTCTTTGAAGAAACCCACGATTGATTATTGTTGTAAGATGTAAAAGGTTCGTTAAAGTTGAGCAACGTTTTTGAAAGCCATGTTGGAATGGAGAAATTATTGTGTTGACTTGATGACATAGTTGATCAGTTATAATTTTTTCAAAGAATTTAGGTATAGTACTTCATTTTGCAATACCACGATAATTTCCACGTATTTGGAAAGTATCCGCATTTAATTGATGAGTTCAACATTATTGTCAATGGAATAGCTGAAGCATCCGCCAATTTGAAGAAGATACTGCTAGGAATTTTATCAGGTCCACTATTATAAGAAAATTTTAGTTTTTTCAAATCATTAGAAACCATAGAGACATCAAGGAATAGAATACATATGGTTCTATTTATTAGCAGTCATTATATATGGATAAGTGGTAGAGTCATCAAAAGTTAAATCGGAATAAGATGTTGAAAAAAAAAATCAGCAAACAAACTACTTATAATAGTACCATCATAAGATTCAGTATGTTGAAATTTCATAACAGCAGGATAACCAGTTGTTTTTCTCTTAGTGTTGACAATTTTGTAAAAAGACTTTGGATTACTTCTGTTAGTTTTTATAAAAATAAAAAATCTAATTTTCGATCTTTATAATTTTAATGATTGAGTTTGAACTGGAAGAGGCTTAAATAGTATAACTTTTGCTTGAATTCTCATTTGGTTTTTTTCAGCAAATATATATATATTTAACTTTTTACCAAACAAACTCTCTGCTGCTTTTGGTTAGTGATGAGTGTCGGTGACTCTTCCCGAAACAGCTGTATAACCTGTCATGCAGAATATATATCAATTTTTTGAAACAAATGTGCCAATGTTTTTGCTTTATTTAAAGTAAAAACATTTGATCTTGAGCCTGAATAATTTCAGAGTAACATGATTTATTCAGTGCAGTATATTCCACTCGGCTAATGGAGTATTTCCCATAATCCACAAGAGAATCGGATAGCTTGTATATCTTGTAATATTTAGTTTTTTATTTTTAAGTCTTGTAAGTTGCTTGGAATTCCAAGGAGGACCGGAAAGTTTATTACAAATTTGTTTCGCAATACGTAAATCCATTGCAGAACAAATCGTACTGTAAAATGTTTCAGTCATATGAACAATAGCAGCTGTGGGTCCAATAGAAAATGATAATAGACTGTGCCAGTTCATACTGTATGAAATTTCGTTCAACAAAGAGTAATTTGATTGTGCGAAACAAAAATCCTTATCATCATTATTAGAAGGTGTTTTTAAAAGTCCAGAGGAAATATATAACTTTACTTCAATGGTAGGGTGATATGTATATTCAGAAGAAATCGGGATTGAACGCTTGAGGTAACATTCCGAAGTATCGTTGACAAATATTATATCCAATAATTTATAGTGATTGTTGTATATACCATTTATTTGAAAAAGATTCAGATCGAATAAAATATTGAAAAGCTCTTTGCACTTGTTATTTGATTCGTATGGAACAAAATATTTTTCATCAGGTAAGAACTTCACCAAGAATAATTACAAACTCATCTTGATTAGATGTACGAAGTATATATTTAATAGCTTTGCCATGTTTGTCATATATGGACTGTGGGGACGATGGAGGAATATATGAGCAGGTAATAAATAATTTCTTTTATTAAGTTTAATTAAACTGCAAATGAGGGGTCAATTAATAAAACCTCATAGAATAAAATACTAGAGACCGCAATAAGAACACCGCCACCATTTTTTGTGGTCCCACGATCGCGTCTAAAAATATTGTATTTGTAAGAGAGTATTTCCATATTCAAAAAAAGTATCATTAAGCCAAGTTTCAATAAGTACGATGATGTGATGGTTTAAGTTAAAACTTTCATATATAAAGATGTAAGTTTAGTTCTTAAGCCACGAACATTTTGATAAACTAATGAAATGTATCTTGGATTTTCCCTGTATTTATATTCCACCAGTGTATATTCAGGCCAAAAATTAGGATCAAGAATACGTTCAAAAAGATCATTAGCAACATTACCTTTGAATGAAGTTATGGATCTTGATTGAGAAAAAACAAACTTATATGTTGAAATGTGTACGTTTAGAATTTAATGGAGGAATCAACATCTTCATTAGTTGTATCAATGGCCAGTCTCGAGATGTTTTTTGAGGAAATACAGATCTTAGCATATTATTTATAGTTTGACAATAATTGAAAACGGGTATTGGCATAATTTTAAATACAAAGGGTTCACATAATTTGTAAAGATGTTTAAATAATGAAATTTCTCCAATTAGCTTTAATTCCCGTATTTATCTGAAGAGAGCACTTGCAAGGATCCAGCTTGCTTTTTCGGACCATGCTTCTTTGTGTGATAAATTGCTTAAGCAAGGGTTGCCAGGGTTACGAATTATTTTCGTAAAGTCTGTGGCAAATAACTTTTTGCTAACTTTTCTTAAGCTTTATTAGATTTGAATTGCATAAAGTTTCTATTCTGAGAATTTTTCTACAAAACAAATATTGCGAATTATTCAAAATATGATATATCGTATATAAAAACAAGTAAGAAAATTATAGTCGGTCTAGACCGACTATACGATACCCATGCGTTTATGTCCAACTAATTAGATATAGAAAATAAGCATAAACCAAATTTGAGTGGCATTGTTATTAATTTTTTTGGCTGCTGATATGAAAAAGTTCATGTCGTTTGTCATATTTATATGGGGAATAGGGCGAAAAATGGACCGACCCTGACCATATTTGGCAGAGTCACTTATATTTTGAAAAAATATATACCAACCAAATTTGAGAAAAATCTGTGCAATATTTTTGTTTTTTGATAGATTTTAGTGAAGATCGGGAAGCAGCTCTATATGGGGCCTATGAATAAGAATTGTCCTATAGGGATTATTTTTGGACTACTGATTAGTGGATACAATAAACGTATACAAACCCAATTTTACTAAGATCTATATGATAATTTGAATCTTATGGCAATTTATGTCGATTTCATAGGGTCATTTGTATGGGGACTAGGTCTTAACATAGACTGAATTTCACCAATTTGAATAGCGATAGAAGCTTATATACCAAATTTCATCAAAATATGTTTATATATGCGACCTGTAGTTTGATTACAAAGTGTACATGGACACACAGACGGACGGACGGACAAATGACTCCTATGAGATCGACTTAAATTGCCATAAGACACAAATTATCATATAGATTCTTGGTCAAATTGGATTTGTTTGTGATTACTACATATACAAATTAATCAGTACTGCAAAAATAAATCATATAACAGATTTCTTAGTCCTAGCCCCATATAAAGCTGCTTCCCGATCTTCACTTAAATCTATCAAAAAACAAAATTATTGTATAGATTTTTCTCATATTTGGTTTGTATGTTGTTTTTGCAAAAAATAAGTGACTTTGCCAAAAAAGGTGAGGATCGGTCCATTTTATGACCTAGTCCCCGTGTAAATATAGCATCCGATATTATGCTTGGTCTGTCTATACCGACTATAATTTTCTTACTTATTTTTATTTCAGTTTTTTAAAATCTGGGTAATTTTTAAGAAGAGATATATTATTTTTTTTTGTTGAAAAAGTTACCCTCTCTAGAAGAGGGAATTTAGAAACAATAACTATTTTGTAAATGTAATTTTTTCATAAATGGTAAATTTTTTAGGAAAAGGTACTTTTTACATAAAAAAAAATTATTTTTAAAAATATACTTACAGGAAGATGACTTAAAAAAATGTATACCCTTTCCTAAAAAGAAAAGGTAAAAAATGGAATTTTTTAATGTAAGAATCGGTATTTTCCCATAACTATTTACAAATAGCCTGCAAAGCTGAAAGCTTTTTCGGTAACTACGTTTTGCTTTATCTTAATTAGTGTACGGACATTCCCTCTAGCATTGGATACATATAAATGCTTTCCTGGTAGCTGTGAGAAGTCACAAAGCACTTTTTATTCATCGTCGATGATGTTGTATTCATACTTGGTGACGAAATTACGTTCAAGTTTTTTGTTTGGGTCTGTATAACTCTTTTTTCTGCCGCTTCCCATGCTTCCCTTAAGGCTCGTTTCCGCATACACCGTAATCGTCGACGAAAACGGAAACTGAAACTGAAAACGTTGTTGTACGGCACCGTTTCGTTGCTAATCGTTTTCGATTCAGTTAGGAGCGTTGCGGCAGAATACAGAAACTGAACGGAATCTTTTTTAGTTGTCATTGTGAAGTGTAATATTGTGCATCGAAAATAAGTATTGATTAAATACAAAAAATATGGAAAATTACAGTGTCGATGAAATTAACGAGGCAAATCGTCGAATTGAAGCCTATAATATGGCTCAGGAGGAGTATGAAGAAGATTTGTTACTGCTGTTAATATTAAAAGTAAAGAAAATCAGAAAAAATATCCACGTGATGTACAAACAGCGGGCAAGAGAAGGTGCACACAATATCTTAATTGATCGTTATTTGATGGATGATGATACCAAATTTAAAGAATATTTTCGTTTGAGCCGTCATCTTTTTGAATCTGTGCTGGATACTATCAAATGTGATTTGGAAGAAGTACCTACCACCTAGAACAGAGAACCAATGACACCAAGGCAAAAATTTTGCATTACCTTAAGGTAAGAAATGGCTTTTTATCAAATAAAAATGTTAAAACATTATTGTAATGGATCGATATGTAAATGTTCGGTCGGCGAGGCATTTGAGTTGCATAGCACTTCAGCCAATTGTTCTTGTTCAGCCAAAGAACCTTCTTCTTAACCGACAATCTGTGAAATTTTCAATTTCAATTTTGCGATCGACATGGTGGGGAATGTACGCATTGTAGTGGCAATAGATTCAAAAAATTGGTCCAAATGGCCTTCGACTATGTTGTGGGTTGCAGAAAATCCACTGGTTTTTGCTTGCGCGTTGTAATCAGTTCACGGAGTAGATCATTTATGGGGTCGCAAGATGGAGTACGTCGTTTGTTTCGACTAGACTGTGGAGTTTCGATATCGAAGCTGCTAGGCCGACTATCTGCCCAATATGTATTGCTGCTGGTACGACCATCTGTGGCTTCGTTTATATCCGAGATATTCTCCAAATTGAAATCTATTCCGGACTGGTCCAAGTCAATTTGTAAGCATAACTCAGGAGATGCTTCAGTGCATAATGATGCCTGGGTGAATGGTGATGCGTCGTTGGTTGTTGATGCTTCGCTTAATGTCAAGAATATTTTAAATGATGTTTATTTTGGTAAAAACCAGATATTTACTTCCGCTTCAAAATGGATGTATCTAAAAGAAACATCATCGATTCATCTCGCTTTGAAGAGGTCGTTGGGTTTCCAGTGGTTTTTTTTTGTTTGCATCCGAACGAAATAGACGCGCATATGTACCGATTTTTTTCACAGCATCAACTACATAAATATAAATAAAACTTTAATAAAATATTTTGTTATGTATTTCAGATATCTAGCTACTGGTGAAACATTTGCATCGTTGGCCTTTCAATTCAGGGCACACAAATTAACAATTTGTAAAATTATTCCAAAATGCCTTGCATCTATTGTGAAACATTTTTTGGGGACAGCGATACCAGCACCAACGACTGAATCATTCACTAAAAATATTGCTGATTTTTCAACCAAATGGAACTATCCGAATTGTTGTGGGGCAATTGATGGCAAACATGTATGAATAAAATCTCCACCAAAGACTGGCTCAGCCTTTTTCAACTACAAAGATTTTCATTCAATTGTACTTTTGGCGATGGTCAATGCAAATTACAAGTTCACAGCGGTAGACGTTGGCTCAAATGGCCGAGAAGGGGATGCTGGCATTTACTTAAAAAGCGAAATTGGGCCAAAGAATTAACAACGAGCAATTTAATATTCCACCGCCGAATGCTCTACCATACACTGAAACTGTTTTGCCAAATGTTATACTTGGTGATGAAGCATTTGCCTTGCACAAAAACTTCATGAAACCATATCCAAGACAACAATCACTACATGATCGATGCAAAGCAATTTACAATTACCGCCATTCCCGTGCTAGAAGAACAACGAAGAATGCGTTTGGAATTATGGCTTCATATTTCCGTGTTTTTCACACACCAATTGGTATTACTACCCCGGAAACAATCAACAATGTTATTGTTGCGGCATGTATATTACACAATATGATGCGTTCCGAAAAAATAAATTCACCGGCAGAGACCATATTCGGAAATACAGACGACTTGACTATCCCAGTTAATAATTTGATTCCAATTGCAAATGCAACAGCTGGTGGCCGACAAAACAATGAAGCATCAATAATTCGGGACAAATTGAAAGATTATTTCAATGGAGTTGGAGCGGTTGCATGGCAGGACCGATCAATTTAACAAATCTTTCACCATGCTTTATTTTAACAAAATAAAATGAAATAAATATACATACTTTCTGCATTTAACTCATCTGCCAATTTCAACCACACTTGATTCTTTCGTACACTGTCACGGAACTGTGCATGTCGTACATTGTACAAAATTTCATTATTTTTGACAAAGTCAATGATACTTTCCTCATCGCATAAAGAAAATTGTAATTTTTTACTCATTTTATAGAAATAATCTCTAAACTTTATCGAAATTTCACAAAAAACAAATGAATAAGATGTCGCACTTTGTTTATTTACTTCTTTATTAACACCTCTGTCGCACAATTTTTGATTAACAACTCTGTAAATATCACATTTCGTTCCTACAGCAACGAAAACAACCTAGTCTATGTTGTTTTCGTTCCATCGCCAAATGGCTAGTTTTTCGTTGCTGAACGCCGACGTTACGTTGCTAGATTTCGTCGCCGATTTCTGGAACGAACTTTTTTTCGTTGCAAATGTATGCAATTTCGTTTTCGTCGACGATTACGTTGTATGCGGAAACACGAGCCTTTAGTGGTAAAACGAAGTAGAGCATAAATCGATATTATATAAATCTATATAGTTGTTCATAATCCGGGAAACCACTTTGCAAGAAACTGCTGCCTCATTAAAAGCTCGTTAGGGGATTTTAACAAAAATTATAATAATTATCCTTCACGTTCTATTTTATTATTTTATTAAATAATATACGAAAAACATACATACATATTTCAACAAATTAACAAAATTTAATATGAGTGAAAACTGGTTTTTGAATAAAATTTTGTTCCAATTAGAACTAAAAAGTAATACGAGTATATGTTCTAATTGAGTTGATTTAACGATTTCCGTCCGTTCGTCTGTCTGTCCGTTGACTGTGTGTCTATGGAAAATTTGATTTCAAACTACAGGTCATATGTATATGTATATATTTTGATAAAATTTGGTATATAAGCTTTTATCGGCCACAGGATGAACGCTATTGAAATTGGAGAAAATCGATGCCTATACAAGTAACACCTTCTTATCATTTTTAGTCCTAGTCCCCATAAAAACCTGATTTCTGATCTACCAAAATGTTTGACATTGACCTATCTTTTATCACACCGATTCACTATCTGTCCATCTGTTCGTTTGTGTGTCTGTGTGTCCATGTCTGTGTGTAAGTAAATCACAGATCGCAAATATTAATATATTTTCATGAAATTTTGTAGCTAAACATTTCTTGGCTTTATAAACAGTTTTGAAATTGGTGAATATTGGTTTATGTTCAGACCTAATCTCCATACAAATGGTCTCCATGAGATCGACTAAAACTTCCTTAAGATCCATATTGTTACACTCTGTCAAATTTCGTTTCTAGTTTACGTTAATATGTGCTCCAAAAACATACCCTGCAAGCCTATTCTTAGTCGTAGGCCTCATATCAATCTGCTTCCCGATCTCCACTTAAATCTCTCATCCGATATAACTTTTTCATAGAAGGCTAACAATTTATAACAATGCCACTCAAGTTTATGCTTATTTTCTAATCAAAATAATTGGACCTAGGACCCTTTCTCTAAATACATGGTATACATATTGAAAATATAGAATTTTGGAAATTAATATTTTCCACATAAATTGGAAATGCTGTAGAATTTTCCAAATACACTCCCAAATTAGATCCAGATTATTATATATGACGGCAATAAATTTGATTTGATTTCATTGTGACTAACGAATTTATTGCCAATTCTGTTATCTTAACAGTAAATATTTAAAACGGTTACCTGTTATTAAATTTCTGTTGATGCAAACGAAAATACAGTTGCTAAACTTTACAACGATTCGGTTAGTGTTTTTTTTCTGTATGCATCCATAAATCATCAGTCCAAAAATTATGATTAAGAGTCTAATAACGGGTGATTTTTTAAGAGCTTGATAACTTTTTTTAAAAAAAAAACGCATAAAATTTGCAAAATCTCATCGGTTCTTTATTTGAAACGTTAGATTGGTCCATGACATTTACTTTTTGAAGATAATTTCATTTAAATGTTGACCGCGGCTGCGTCTTAGGTGGTCCATTCGGAAAGTCCAATTTTGGGCAACTTTTTCGAGCATTTCGGCCGGAATAGCCCGAATTTCTTCGGAAATGTTGTCTTCCAAAGCTGGAATAGTTGCTGGCTTATTTCTGTAGACTTTAGACTTGACGTAGCCCCACAAAAAATAGTCTAAAGGCGTCAAATCGCATGATCTTGGTGGCCAACTTACCGGTCCATTTCTTGAGATGAATTGTTCTCCGAAGTTTTCCCTCAAAATGGCCATAGAATCGCGAGCTGTGTGGCATGTAGCGCCATCTTGTTGAAACCACATGTCAACCAAGTTCAGTTCTTCCATTTTTGGCAACAAAAAGTTTGTTAGCATCGAACGATAGCGATCGCCATTCACCGTAACGTTGCGTCCAACAGCATCTTTGAAAAAATACGGTCCAATGATTCCACCAGCGTACAAACCACACCAAACAGTGCATTTTTCGGGATGCATGGGCAGTTCTTGAACGGCTTCTGGTTGCTCTTCACTCCAAATACGGCAATTTTGCTTATTTACGAAGCCATTCAACCAGAAATGAGCCTCATCGCTGAACAAAATTTGTCGATAAAAAAGCAGATTTTCTGCCAACTTTTCTAGGGCCCATTCACTGAAAATTAGACGTTGTGGCAGATCGTTCGGCTTCAGTTCTTGCACGAGCTGTATTTTATACGGTTTTACACCAAGATCTTTGCGTAAAATCTTCCATGTGGTCGAATAACACAAACCCAATTGCTGCGAACGGCGACGAATCGACATTTCACGGTCTTCAGTAACACTCTCAGAAACAGACGCAATATTCTCTTCTGTACGCACTGTACGCATTCGTGTGGTTGGTTTAATGTCCAATAAAGTAAACTGAGTGCGAAACTTGGTCACAATCGCATTAATTGTTTGCTCACTTGGTCGATTATGTAGACCATAAATCGGACGTAAAGCGCGAAACACATTTCGAACCGAACACTGATTTTGGTAATAAAATTCAATGATTTGCAAGCGTTGCTCGTTAGTAAGTCTATTCATGATGAAATGTCAAAGCATACTGAGCATCTTTCTCTTTGACACCATGTCTGAAATCCCACGTGATCTGTCAAATACTAATGCATGAAAATCCTAACCTCAAAAAAATCACCCGTTATTAGCCATAATCCCCATATAAAACAGCCTGCCGATATTCACTTATATCTATCTAATGAATACTAGTGGTATTACATATTTTACACATATTCTCCATGTAATAAGTTTCATATAGGATGGGTACTAGAACTAAAAATGGGCCGATCACGACCATATTGGTTATTTCCATCTCGAGATATAGTCTGAATATTAGAACTACTTCCGAAAAAATAAACAAATAATCATTAAATAAAACTTGACAATAAAATTTTTTATTTCGATTTTCATGTTTAAAGTGCAGACATTTTTTAATTTCTGTTGCTTCTTGTTATCAATTGTTTTAAGGTAATGCATAAGATAAGTAGTACTGGAGCTGCTCAAGTAGTAAACGAGTTAATCAAGCTGAACGATCAAAAATTAATACAAATTGTAGTCCGCCGTCTTTACAATATTTCTTTGAATAGTTTAAATTTTAAGGATGTTATAATTTTAAATCGATTACTTTAAAAAAATACAAATTTTTAACAAGTCGCGAAGGAAAATTTTCTGTAAAATAACATCAAACATGAAATAAGAGAAAAATTTGTTCGAATAGTTGTTCATAGGGAATATGGTAAATTACGCGCAGTAAAACATATATATTTTTTTTTTCTCTTAATTTTTCTGTTTTTTATACCCTATACCACTATGTGGTTTGGGTATAATGGCTTTGTGCTGCTGTTTGTCGATTTAACGATGTCCGTCCGTCCGTCTGTGTGTCCATGTAAACCTTGTAATCAAACTACGGGTCGCAAATATGGATATATTTTGATGAAATTTGGTATGTAAGCTTTTATCGGCCACAGGAACATTGGTGAAATTCGGTCCATGTTCAGACCCCATACAAATGATCCCTATGCAATCGACATAAATTGCCATAAGATACAAATTATCATACAGATCTCAGTCAAATTGGGTTTGTATATGACTATTATATCCATTAATCACTTGTCCAAAAATAATCCCTACAGGACAATTCTTAGTCATAGGCCCCATATTGAAATGCTTCCTGATCTTCACTTAAATCTATCAAAAAACAAAAATATTGCACAGATGTTTTCCAAATTTGGTTTGTACATATTTTTTCAAAATATAAGTGACTTTACCAAATATGGTCAGGATCGGTCCATTTCTCGACCTAGTCCCCATATTAATATCGCACCCGATATGAACTTTTTCATATCTGCAGCCAAAAAAATTAATAACAATGCCACACAAATTTGGTTTATGCTTATTTTCTATATCCAATTAGTTGGACCGAAGAGATAGGGTCTCTAAACCGTAGTATAGGGTATCGTATAGTCAGTCTAGACCGACTGTAATTATCTTACTTGTTTTTTATTAAGTCATCGTGGAAAATTTTCTGAAAATTACCAACAAACTAAGAGCATACCGTATTTGTTGCCAACGAATTTTCGCAGTCCCATATAATATTCTGTTTTGATTACTGAATTATATGACACATATTACCGTACAATGGTAAAAGCAATTGACATTATATATAAATTCGATTGTATGAAATATGATATTTAGTTGATACAGTGGGATTTTTAATTTTAATTATTGGTTGTTAAAACCATTAATCGGGATTTTTACTATTACATAGGAAATATAAAAATCAAAACTTTTAACTATTTATTTTCAGTATTTATTTTTGAATAATTTACCAATTTTTCATTAAAATAAATAAATCATATCTCATATGATGAAAACAATTAGATAGTTATCCTCGGCTTCACTATATAAACGGTTTTGAATTCAAATCACCAATTTAAAGTTATATGTTATCCTCATTTGTATATTTTCTAATAACATTTTTAAAGGAGTAAATATTATTATTATTAAATTAATATTATTATTAATGCTGTATTCATTTATAACATTATTTATATATTTTAAGGACATTTACTGAATTAGATAATACATATCACATCAAATATTTTATTCATCTAGGGAGAATGAAGAGGGTCCTACATTTGTTATTTTTTGATCGATTTCAAATCATTTCAAACTCAATTCGAACGCATGGGAAGCTTATTTAAGTCAAACTCATAGGGAACAAATATATTTTATCTAGGCCATAACATGCACTTTTTTAACATATTTATATGGTTGTATCTTAAATGTTATTTAATTAGCATAATTGTTTTTGCGAAAGATTGTTTTATTAAAAGTGAAGAAAAAGTGATTTTGTGTCGTCGGTCGAAATTATAAAAGGTATTTCCAGGTCAAGTATGTTTCGAAATATAAATATCGGCACAAACTCACAATTACACAATCGTATGATAATCTCCTCGCTATGATAGCCGACTTTGCAACAACCACTGCCTTCGTGACATTCTAACTTAAAAAAGGATCAGTGATAAGCTTCTTGAATACATCACGGATCTTGTCAGATCATTCAATATATCTTGCAACTGTGCATGTGCCTAGTCTAACACAAAAATTTGATTTTAATCGTTTGTGAATATTGCGGTTAATCATACCTGCATATAACTGGGTGTGCTGACCACAACTCGATAACAAAGTTTCAGTTTGTATATGTCCTCATAAACATTTGTAGCTCTATACAGGCGTTGTAGGAATTTTCGTATACTTCACGAATGCAATACAACGAGTTGAATTTGTGTTGCGAAATCACGAGCTGCCACCGATATAAAATCCTAAGTTCTGAGTATCTGTACATGTGTATCTTTGATGCAGGGAAGGATAGTACGCTCTTGATTGGCAGATAGGTTTTCTAAACTATAACCATAAATACCAAGAAAAAAAAACATGCCATAGGGACTGGACAACATCTTCAGGTTCCATAATAACGGGTGTTTCTTGTATACTCTTTGATCATCCATTTTTAACAATAATTTAGCATTTTTTAACACGTTATGATTATAACTTATAAAATTCAATTATCACAATATACATATATAACCAATATAACTGACTCAAAATTATATAAAATCTTACCGAGTAGTAGTTTACCCTCGTCAGTAATATAGTCCGACTTAAATGAAATATAAATTTGTTATATTAAAGACTTATACAAGTATTAATCTTTTTATATGCATTCAAACATTCAGCTCGAGTAGCTCATTTACTACTCGAGTAGCTCGTGCTTCGAGTAACCCGAATGCTCGTAGTTGACCATAGGCTCTAAGTATCAAGCAGTGCAAACTATATTGAAGTTAAGAGATGGTTTCATATGATACAATTTGAACTATAAATTTAAATCAAACAATTATGATAAATTTTCGCTGCCAACTAGATTTACTTAGTCTTGGGTTTTTATTCCAGATTTGAAAATTAAAAAGAAAATTAAAAAATGTTTTTTTTTTTAATTAGAATAATACGATATTGATTGTCAGGTATCTTCAGTAAGAAATTGGCTGGTATATCAATCTCTGGTGATTTCTCCACTTTAGGTATCAAATGTAAAACATACATATGAAAAATGCCCATAAACAAAATAAATAATGTTTAAGCAGTACTTTTCAGTTTTGAATTTAATTTAGTCTGCTCTATCAAAAATTTTATCTGAAGCTATTGGTAAAGGATGCCATTGTTCTGAAAGTTAAGGGATTTCAGCCAACTTCGTTGACTAAGGGAACACTTCGACCCGAGTCAATTTACTATGTTGATCATGCGATATGAACGTTAAAGTTTAGCTTATGTAATTATTTTGTAAGCAGTATATATGAGTTTCTTGATTCAAATATCTATTCACATTGAGATTTCTACTGATTTTTTTTTGGCAATGACAGCCATTCAGTGACTGCAGCTAAGGTCCTCGAAACATATGTATATCATGATTCATGATGGTCTAAAGTTGAATATCATTTTGCTTCACATGATAACTGTTCAGCAAGATTTTATTGGCGGGCGAGTATATTAGGCTAGAGCAAAAGTCCGTAGCCAGCTAATTAGTGTCTGGATGATGTTGTTTACTTAATTTTAATAATTTACCATTACTAAGCAGCAAGTATCGATTATGATTCATACTTCTATGCGACAGATTTAAGCATTAGCTCATATTGTTCATAATTTGGTATAGGGCAACAGCAGCAAAAACATTGCACGAAATTTAGCTACAACCTAAACGACAAGCTATTGTTGTAGTGTGTATGTGTGTGCTTGAATTTAGGTATATTGTAGATGTCAAATGTTAGAAGTGTACACTCGACACTAATAAATTCGGGAAACGCTAAGGAAAAGATGGTCGGTTGGCAAATTTCTAAAATCTGTCATGCAAAAAACCGAAACGACGATGAGAAGTAAAAGAAGACGACTCATGCTTGGACAATTTTAACTAAGAGAATGACCAGCATTGCCATTATCACCACCAGCTTCACCTTGGATCAGCATCTAGTAATTTAAACAACTGGTTTTCGTCTAACCTACTAGTAACGTTTGTTTGTGTGCCCTCCTACATTCCTTCCCTTCACTTCAGTAGCCCACACTTGATACACACAGCAATCAAACTCTACTGTTGTTTTGTTTCGGCCTGGTAAAGTTACATTTTGCATCTTTACTTTTACAATTTATTCTTTATCACAAACATACAAACACAACACAAATACACATATAAACACTATCATGTACACATCCTTAGGACTCACAGCATTCAAGTAGTTCCGACTAATGTAGAAATGTTTTTTTTTTTTTTTGTGAGAGTTGTCCTTCTCTGTTTAGCGTCTCGAAGAGTATGTTCGTTAACTTACGCACATACAAAATATGTTAGTATGTATATATACGTATGTATGTATGTAGTATAGTAGTATTTAGTTACAAGTATTCTGCATGAATTGTGTGTGAGTGTGTACTAAGATCTAGGACACACATGATAGCTGCTGTTGTAAAGTCTTCGTAGTCGTGGTCATCATTTGATGCCATCATAACCAATCCAAATTCCATTTACTCTTTCTTTTCTGCTTACCGACCGACCATATTAGAAAAGTACCGAGAAAAAAAAAATAAACAAAAAACCTAAAACATTCATGTCCAAGACTAGCAAATGCAAAATTTACATACACAATTTCTCAGTAAGTTACTCAAATTATCTCACACCACCGCACTTCAAGTAGTAGTGGGTATACACACGTACAATGTTTGTGTGTAAGTAAGTGTGTTTATAAAGCAAACATCACAATCATACAGACATGGTCCTCACACTTGGTAAATGACCCAAAATAAAGGAAAATTTCGCGTCTATCGAATGACGACTACGAACACAACATAAAGAATAACAACTAAAAACCCACTGCCAACGTTGTTGACCAGTGTCCAGCATTTTTGAACAGTCGCTGAAACCGGCATGTATTGTACTTCGTTTGCATACCCCATTTGAAGAATATTATCCACAATGGATGCTGGATTTCGTTAGTTGTCGGTACAACAACAACACTCAAAAAGAAGAAGCATAAGAAGAAATTTGGAAGAGTTTTAGTAATATATTGCAATGTTGTGTGGTGGGGGTGGTGGGGGTGGTGGGGGTTTTATTATTTTTTTTTTTTTGAGTTGGGTTTTATGTCGTTATTCGTTGTTACGTTGATGAGAATGTGAAGAAATAGTCGTACTTAAGAATCATTTTTTGAGGAAAGGGAATATTCTTAAAAGCATTAAAGAAAGTCGGTCCAGTTGGTTGGTTGGCTTGTCGGTCGGTCGGATCGTTAGTCTATGTTGGCTAAATTGAATGGTTGCCTAGTTGATGGTCTAGTGGTCAGTGTTTAGGACGTTCGTGTGTAGGTTTGCTACAAATGTTTCATTAGATCTTGTATATTCATATGTCGGATATTTATATGAATGTCTACATGCATGTATGTATATATATACTAATGTCCATTTAGTGTACATAGGAACGTACATACGTAAATATATTTCAGTATAAAATTCGGTATGTTTACTTATAGTTGAGTAAAAATTTATTCTTTCTTTACTTGAGGCAATTTTAAAACATTTGAAGTTTTTCACAAAAATTTTATTTGTTTCCACAGGGTGTTGCATTAAAAAATTCCAAAAGAATAATCACTTAATAATATAAGTAAAAATATCAATAACTTCGTTAGATCTTAAAGCAATATAAAGTCAAGGCAATTAGTTATATAGCAAATTATTCAAAAGTCATTTATATGACAGAGATATTGAAAATATACCATTTCAGTGTTTACCAACTGTACGTTAAACATATTAACTAACATTCAAGATATAGTTTTAGAAATTTTGTATATCAAACTACTCTAACTGTTAAATAAGTGTACATAAATATAAATATTTTTCATATGATTTCGAAATATTAATTTAATTTAATAATAAAATAAAAATAATGTAAATAATAATATCTCTTGAGATGTAAATTTGGATAATCTTAAGACAAATATTAAGATAAATTTAAAATATTTTGAAATAAATTCAACAACATAACTTTGTTTTTCTAATTAATCACTATGTTCTATTTTTTTTTTACCCCAATCCTTTCTTCAATTCAACTTCTCAAGAAAAACATTTAAAAAAGTATTTAGTCGTAGTTAAAGGTAAATGTTAGTTAAATCATGGCTGAGCTAGTAAATGAGTAGAGCATCCTGTATGATCTTACACCCTATATCACTCTGCGGTCAAGTTATGTATTTTTTCTGAAAATATAACCGAAATTTGGTTTACGATACGAGTAATTTTCTAATTTTCCATTAATGACCGAACCGAGCATGGTTGGACCTAAGACTCTTTTCCGATACTCATGGTATAGGGTATTGTAAAGTTGGCCTATATTGTGTATTTTTTTCTTTTTTAAATCCAAGTGGGTTTGCTGCCATAAGTATTATACAAAAATACATACATGCTGTTAACGCTATACAATAGATAAGAAAACTTGCAAGTAGATTGGACCTGAATATTGCAGAAATAATGTGAACGGATGTAATTTAGAAAAGCATCAGCTGCAAATAAGTACAACTACATACAAACGCAAAACACCTTGTATGGTCGTGAAAGTGAAGAGGGGTACCATAAAATGAAATAGAAGAAAATGTAGACTACTGAAAATAATTTCTAACCAAATCCAACGGTATATGATGTCCATTTGTAGAGAGCACAACACAAATAAATAAATTAGAACACATAGAGACAAATACACACACGTACTCATTCGCACTATTTACACGCACAAAGCACCAAATACGCAAGAAACTCAAAACTACTTGCTGTTTTACACAAACCTTACAACTAAACATATTCCCAAATACAAACCACACACGAAATAACCAAGACTCCTTCAGTGCCCATCAATAATGTCCAACAACAACCTATCGAATACTCAACCCACCCTTTATGAAACAACGATTCATGCAAACAAACGCACACACTCATAGTTAAGAATAATACTCGTATCCTCCATAAGTGTCATGCTAGTAGCCAAAGGACCCCAGAAGCATCCTAAAAGTAGAACCTGCAAATAAATGTATGTGTTCATGACCAAAAGGGTGCCTCTTATTTGTATGAACCATGAATTCGTAATATCGCAAGAATTGGTAAAATCTTGAAACGGTAAAGATTTAGAAAAGCGACACATTAAAAAAGCCAATGAATATTTATTTATTTCGAATTTAAATTAAATTAAATTTTTTCTGGCACTGGACGGATTTAATAAGTTAAGTATTAGTTCTAAGATTTGAATAATTATTGTTAGTTTACTATGTGAAGATCCAATAAATAAATGCATGAGGAAAAACATTAAAAAAGGTTGCACATAATTAAATCAAGAGTTCATTAAATCCCAAGTATATAAAAACTAAACTCAATTCTATTATTAGCTGCATCTACACTATAAACGAAGGAAAAGGCTTTAACCTATTCCTTCCACTGCTCAACTTTTCGCAGAGCAACTTCGAATTTTTATAGCGGAAAAACTACCAAAGATTTATTCGGTATAGATTATATAATACTCCATACCATGATTTAAGAGAATGGACCGTAGGTCCTATGTTGTTGTCCGCAGATATGATGCCCTTTTCATATGGGGACTAGATCAAAACGTAGACCAACTTATCACTTTGCTCGCAAGATTTAGCGCTTTTTAACTACCGAAAAGTGAATTTATTCCATTTTGCGCCTTTTTAAAAAAATTAAAATATCGCTATATTGTCGTTTTTCATTTTTCGTTTTAGTGATTTTAGCGCCTTTTTAATACAAAAGTTCATGTCAAACAACTTCCCTCCAAATGTAAGTAATTTTTCTCGCATTGAAAGCCCAAAATGTGGATGACACAGAACTTCTTAATGACATATATCGGTTATTTAAAATTTTAAAAAATAGGATAATTGATCAAAGAAATTTGTTATTAAGGCCTGTTTTGACAATAATATTTAAGAATTAATCAAACAATTTAAAAACGAAAGGTAATTGAGTTCACAAACTTACTTACTTACGAGCTAAGTGCTAAATTTCCATCTAATTTTCCAACATTAAAAAATATTTTTTAACCCAGCGTGAACAACATTAGATATTTAAAAATAATAAGAAAAAACTTTCAAGATGTTATAAATTTTATAAAGGAATTTGTAAAAGATAAAAAAAAGAAAACGAAGAGTACTAATATTGTATCAACAATTTAAAACTACGTAAATTGAAAAATAGAGACAGAATTGATTTATTGTGGATTAAAGTAAATAACTTAAAAAACTCAAGCAATGAAGTCCAGTTTATTAATTATCAAGATTCGTTGTAGACATATTGACAACTAGACACAACTAGTAGTTGTGTCTCCATCAACGTCTAATAATGAAATTTTGAATATTGCAATATTAGACGTTGATGGAAACACAACTAGTACCTTAAAGCATTATGTTTGTTAGATATTAAAAATTATTCCTGATGACGTTTTTCACAGAAAAGCGAAATATTGAATAAATAAAGAATATTTATACAAAACAAGTTAGACCTCGAGCCTGAACATTTTATTTTGATAATGAATAAATAATATTTGATTTAAATTACAATTGCAATAATTCTATCAATTGCGCCATTTGTGGTACAGTGCATTCCATTATGACAGGTGCACTACACCATTGCCCTTAAGATTTAATTTATGTTGTTTAAAATAAGTAAATTGAATATGATTATAAAAAAATATACTTAATATTAGGTGACATGTTTTCTCTCATGCAATTTAAGTACATTATCATGATATATTTTTTCCTTTGATTTTATATTATTGTTGTGATGTATTTATAAAGTGGACTTTGTGCTAATTTAATAAATTTTCTTTATTTCTTTACAAATTTTTTTTTTTTATACTCTGTATAGCAAATATAAAATTTATTTTATCTCATATTTTTTTAATATCTAATTTATTAACATTTAAAGTAATATGTGCAAATTGAATATTTCAAATTAAGAAAAAAAAATTGTAAATATTTTCATCTCTTCTTTTCATATTTTTACTTTATTATGGTCAATGATATGGCTGTATTTCTTCTTTATTTTAAATTTATTCATGTCCCATGGTGTGTTCTTCTGTCCGATTTCATCTCAACATATGTTTTCCTATATTTTTCCTATAATCTCAATTTGGGGTCTATCTTTATTTTTATATATATATATATACTTATTTCTTCATCATTTAGTTTCATTATTCTTTATCTTAGATAATAGTTTCTCCATGACTTTAACGAGTTAATAGTTGGATTATCGCTATACCTTGTGCGCTATATTCAATTCCTTTATTATATTCAAATCTTTTATTATATTTATTTTCATATACGTATGCTTATTTCGTCACTCTGTTCTCTTTTCCTTTTTCTTAGATAATAGTTTCTACGGGACTTTAACGTATTATAGTTGGATTATCACTATATCTTGTGCGCTATATGCATTTATATTCAATCAATTTCGTAAATCTTATCTTCGAAAAGATTTTTAATACCAATTATCAATTTCAATTTCTCTAGTGTCAAAACGTATTTTGCTAGATCCTCATCAATATTCATTACAAAATTATTATAAGTGGACTCTAAAGTACCATTCTTTTTAATTTATTTATTCTCCATATATCTTTCTACCCTCTAACATCACTTGTCGCTGTACATGCACACATCTTGAAGTGATCAATTCCAACAGGTGCTGTCATCTTTTCCTCATTTTTCACGTCTTAGTTCGTCAGTCACTATCAGCTTTTCCTATCATTTTGATTTATTATTTTCATTTTTATCTTCCTAATTCAAATTTCTGTTTCTACTTATATCATTATCATTGCCAAACGAAAATATAATCGCTATTGATGTTATTCATAACATTTTGTCAACCTGTATATATATAATTTTTACATTTTCATATTGATTGAACATATTATCTTCAATTTTCACAAAATAATTCTCTTAAATAAACTGTTAAAGTAATTTCTTGTTCTTTTATTTTCATTCAAAAAAATTTCCTTAAATAAATTGATATTTTTATAAATTTTAATATAGTAACTATTGAATTTCCTAAATTATTATTTTTTTTGTTGTAAATTTTAATATTGTAATTATTTAACCTTACAATGTTTAAAAAAAAAGTTATCTATTTTTGAATTTTCTAAATTATTGTTTCATCTTTGTATAGATATTATAAAATTCTACTCTTAGAGCAGATAATTTTTCCTTATCTTCTTCATGGAGTTCCTTTGTTCGGAAGTCTTCTCTTATTTTATCTATATTTTCAAATTTATTTTGAATAATTTTCCCTATGTATTTCCTTCCTAGACTTTTCCTTTCATTTTCTA
The DNA here is from genome assembly GCA_963682025.1 of Cordilura impudica. Taxonomy (NCBI): domain Eukaryota; kingdom Metazoa; phylum Arthropoda; class Insecta; order Diptera; family Scathophagidae; genus Cordilura; species Cordilura impudica. The sequence continues at coordinate 205,676,026 of OY821517.1, read as the reverse complement.
ATAAGTCTTTTAAACTTTCAATATCTTCCTCCATTAAATATTTTTATATTGATTTAATTATATAAATTTTTCCATTTTTTTATGTATATTTATTTCTCCCAAATTATTAAAATTTAATTCTTATAAATCATTTTTCTTTTTTCTTATATTTTCTACAATTTTCCCATTTAATTTTAAAATATGTAATCATATTTTTTTTTAAACTTGTTCTGTAACTATGTTATTGTGATATAGTGTTTATAATTTCTAAAGTGTTTATAAATTTTACATGCTACGTACAATAAAATTCCTACTATAATTAATGTTATTATAAATTCCGGTATAATTGGTTCAACAATTTTTACCGAGTTGTTGCTAGTGATAGATTTCTTTTCAATTTCCTTGATGGGATTTCCCCAAATAGGACCTACCATTGCATCTACAAACAAATTTATTTACTTTAAAATAATTAATTATTTTATTTTTAAACATTGGTTATTGCTGGTCTATTTTCATGTTTTGTCACATAACTTTTAAAATACTTATTGACCTTATGAGCAATATAGTTATAACACTATTACAACGACAATTCATGTTATCGCGTATTCTGGTACCGTTTGCCTCAAATTCTTCGAATCCCCATTATTTATGATGTTTTCTTGAATTTCCACTTTGCTTTGTGGTTTACCCATCTTAGAGAGGAAAAAAATTTGCATTAAAAAAAGACTGACAAGCGACTATATTGGCTTTTATTTTTGGCAGTTTGGTAGAATCTTCAGTTATTAAGGATCGTTAAAAAATATTCAGGATCTTTTAAATGCAGAATCGTTAAAAAAATTCAGGATCTTTCAAATGCAGGATTTTTCAAATACAGGATCGTTTAAATGTTATAAATGAAAATTGTTTCGGTATTGTGAATGAAGGATTCGTTTATAGAATACTAATATATTCTATTAAATATTATGTGTTATTATTGTTTTTATTATTACGTTCTCCAGTTTTATTTGAATGTTGCGTCTGGTCGCAACAGTTTTAATTCTTCCAAGCACTGTTCAAGGTGATCAGTTAGAATTGGGAATCAAAATAAAAAAAAGCAGTTGATGTCTGTTAATCTAAATTGATTCTGCTTTTATTTACATTTTGTATTGGTATTTATACAAAATATTTGTTACAGTTTTTGTGTGATTAATTACTATTTCTTTGTTTTTTGCTTAAAAGTATTTTAGGTTATCATATTTCTTAAACAATTATTAATAGTTTTTTCTTTCATATTATTTAGTTTTAATTCAATATGTGTGACACACTTTCGATAATTACATGAATAAATAATATTTGATTTAAATTTGTGGTACAGTGCATTCCATTATGATAGGTACACTACACACTTATTTTTTGCAAAATCATACAGAATCTATATTTAGAGAAGTCCGGGAAGCAGCTTTATTTTTTGACTACTGATTACTGGGTGAAATAGACAAATATGCACATATGATAGATTTGGACTGCTGATTAATTGATATAATAAACACATATAAACAACATGATCCATACGACAAATTGGTTTTAGGATAATTTAAGTCGATCTGAACATGCAGAAAAATACCAGAAAAACTTATATATAACGAATTTCATCAAAATATATTTATATATTCGACCTGTAGTTTGATTAGAAGGACAGACACATGGACGGAAGGACATCGCCAAATCGACTTAGAAAGTGATTCTGAGTCGATCGGTATAATAAAAGGTGTGTCTGTGTCGAATATTTTTGGTAGTTACAAACATCAGCACAAACAGAGTGGTATAGGATATAATTAATTGCTGTTCGTATGCAGGTTATAGATGCGCGAAATACTCAATCGATTTAGAGAATGTTGTTGGAAGGATTAAGGTATGATTTGTTTAGATTTTGATTAGTGAGCGCGGCACCTCCATACAAAATATATATTTATCATCAAACACCTAAAGTAGTAGGATTGCGATCGTCTTAAAATTTTGTGAGAGTGTATCAGTTATAAATCTGCGTTGTTAAGCAAAAATGGGCGGGATCGGACAAAGTAAATATTTATTTATTTAAAGCTTTAAACTTTGTGTCACTCCATAACTTATTAATGTAAGTATTCGCACATATACTGGGTGGAATTGTACCGATGGTCGTGGAACATGCTATACAAAGATATATATATATATATATATATATATGGAATACTATGATAGTGATAGATCTGAAACTTTGTTTGAGGTTCTTAATGTGACGTTAGAGTCAAATATGAGCGGGAAAATATTGCGTTTTTTAATTCCATGTAAAAACTATTTATTTATTAATGCAGGCTAGCTCGACACAATTTTGGACGGGATTCGCTAGTACTGAATACCTATTAACAATTAGAAATAATACAAATAGAGTTGTTTATGTATCAATAACTGACAGGATATATTTACTGGTTTTAGTAATCAGATTTACAATATACAATATATTCTCAATAAATGCGAATGTTTTTACGTGAGTTCAATTAAAAAGTATTGTAAAGTTGTAAATTTCTTAAAAATTCGAGGGTGAGAAATACGCAAAAATCAATGATTAAACATCTGTATTATTTTCACATTTTATTTGTTTAAAATCATCTTATGGGAGAAATAATCAAGACAGAATATAAAAATTTGAGTATAAGTTGTGAATTTACAATCTAAATAAAATTAATATTAATTCACTGTATTATGCTAATTATTTAAATTCTCCAAATTTCAAAGTTCATGATTATGTCCTTATATGGGTAAAGTCCAAAGCTGACAAATAAATGCTACCTTAATATATGTATTTTTATCCAAATGTAGTTTTCAGTGCCCAGCAGAAGTTTACCCGCACGCAAAATTCATCAACCTATTTATATGTACGTGTGTATGTGTCTGCGTACGACTATGAATTAACAGTCATAGAAAGATCCATCTATTGTTACTTAGTTATTTCTAATCAGGTTGAGACGTTGAAAACCACATACCCATCTGTGTACACATTTGTATATCTGAATGGGAATTGTAGGCAATGACCACAATATTCAAAAGTTGTAAATTCTTCATCTTCTTTGGAGGTCCCTTGTTGGCGTTGCTGGCTATTTGCATAACCATTTCTCGATAAATTCTATTTTGTATTACCCATACATACGCATTTACTAACTATGCTCTAAAATATTCTCCCAGTGTTTATTTAGAAAATTTAAATGTGGCTAAATTTGCCGTGAGAATTTACTTCTGCTTTGTCCTCCTTAACAAAAGGAAAAAGTCTTACTGGCCTTCTGGAAGCTCACCAACTATCCTTACCAACCATCCAAAAACGTATATGCAAATACTTGGACGTATGTATAAACCTGTCACTATGTGTGTGTGTGTGTGTGAAACATACACATAAGTATATACACATAACGAAATCAATGATGCCCAGCCAGAATTGAGAAACAATAGTTGAAACACAACACACCTAACAACGACATCCAACGATTACAAAGCTTTGGAATGATGCAAACTGAACTGACCACCATCACCAGCTCAACGTGATGGAGTAAACAGTATACGGCATAACAAGAAAGAATGAATCAGAGAGATGTCTTCAAGAGAAAGACTTTAAAGAAAACAACTGAGCCAGCCAGAAGTATTCTGCTGGACTGTTGGCGGCTGTTATGAAGATGATGATGATGCTGATGATGTATGTATCCCAAAAATAAATTAGAGAAACGATATATGTATGCTTGTAGTAGAGTGAAATGATACATATACGGACACACGTATATAAAGGCATACTCACCTTATATATGCGTATATATGATTGTATGTATGTATATATGTGTACTAACATACATACTAACTATGTACTTACTAACTAACTTGCCAATATTCAGTATGATGACTCTTATGCTGATGAAGGCAATGCACATCTTAAAGCTTTGCTTAAATATGTGCATGTGAATGCAAACCAACTTCGCTCTTATACTCGTACATAATATATGTATGTATGTATGTATAAAGATGTATATGTAAATGTATTGTATAAAGGCATACGGTATCCCAAAGTGCCCAATACGAGTAAAATGAATTTTCTTAGCTAGCCTTAATTACTAACAACTTCTTCTAAGATATTCAAAAATGGACACATCTTTGGCTGGGTCACATTTAAGGCAGGTCCTTGGAAGAAAAGACACAAAAAACAATTCTCTCAAGAACATGCAACTTGTAGCAAATGCAAATGCGTTCTGCAATTTATTTCATCCCCAAATTAAAGGTTAATGGCTGACGAAGTCTTAATTTTAGGCAGAGATAGTTTTGTTAGCATCTTTAATTTGGTGTGTTTTCTAACAACTACAGTTTGACCATCTCCTGCAGTTTTATGATATTTTGTCTTTTTCCGTTAAATACTACCCACCGTTGGGATTAGCAGAGTATTCTAAGAAAAACACTATGTTTTTGAGGATTTGAGTAGTGATGCCTTCACAATCCAAACTGAGCTCAACAAATGTAATCGTTTTCAATAGAGGCATAGCGAATTAGGAAATTGTTACAAATATGTTTGGGTTTGTGTTTGTCCGTTTGTAGATTTCTATGAAATCAATGAATTACATTTTGTATCCCTTAAATAGAATAAATCAGTCGATAGATACTCGCATAGAACGTGTCAAATGTGAGATTACTAATGCATGTGTATCATAAAATTAATTGTTTTCATTTTAATGCGACTCACTCACTAACAGTTGTTTGGAATGATGATGATGTTCGAACAAACTTAATCCCACAATATCTCTATGGGTGTATGTGTGTGTGTGAGTGCATGTTTTTGTTGTACGACACAGCAAATTTCCAAATTCACTTTAAAATTCAAAACATTATACTCGTATTACGTGCATGTTGGAAATATGTTAACAGTCTGGTTCGAAGTATGAAGTTCCTAAACCGGTTGGACTCATACATTAACCTGAACATGTTGTCATCAATATGTAACATGCAACATGTTGCTATCAGACATTAAAAATTATACACGACTACATCATAAGCATTGGGTGAAATTGTAAAAACAACCTTAGTATGTTATAAATATTACTCTGTGAAGTTTTGTTGTTTTAATTCTGCTCTCCACCAGAGCTCTAACTAACTAGCTGACTAGCCAGCATCTTCGCCTGCCAATTCAGATTTTATTTCTTCGTCTTTCTTGACTACAATCGTGTGTCAGTCAGGTCAATTTCATTCTCATCTTCTTCAGCTTACGTTAGTTGGTATGACGACGTATAGCAAAAATATTCCTGTTGCTGTTATTGTTACTTTTTTGTTGGCACGCAAAAAAAGAGGCGAAATTATCATCGCCGCACAAAACATAAAGAGGGTTAATATACATACAAACATATGAAAATACATACATGCATACATACATACACACATATGTATAACTAAAAATATTTGGAAATGGCCAAGTGATTCTTAAACATAATATTTAATATGAATATACAGTGGAAGCCTGTGGCTGAATATATTTATTCGCTGCCGCAACGACGTCGCAATCAAGCAATTTATTTGTATTCATCCATACATATGTACATCCATCCATCCATTTATCCATCCATCCATCCATTTATCTATTTATCCATCCACCAAAAACTGGAACTGTAACAAAAACTACAAGAACAGTAATAACAACAAAAAAGCGGCAGCACATCGATATGATAAGAAAAAGGCCTAACTAACAAAATTGGTTGACGGAATGAAGTCAGCGACAGTGGTCCTGTACTTTTGTGATGTGTGAGTGCGTGTATAGTACTGCGCGAAACGGTTCCACCAGAAAATAACAAGAACAACTGGTATATAACAAATGTCAACATCAGAAACACCAAGTTAATTTTTGCTTAGACACAAAACTATGCTTGCAAAACGTTCACTCACATATTAGCGGCGACTTTCTTCGTTCTTCAACTTCTTCATTAATATCGATATACGAGTGTGTTCAAATCAAATTTTCCTTCGCCGTCAACGCCAACGTTAGCAGAATCATAAACGTCGTTTTCGTCACTTCCTTCGTCGTGGTCATTCTTTTCATTTTCGCCGTTAATCATTGTACTTTTGACTGTCACAGAAAACGGCGGGTAGTTTTGCTACAACACAACACGATAACAAGCCACGGTCAATACAAGTGACCGCTTGTAGAATACAACCACAACAACTACTCAACACACCGTACACATACAAACTCACACTCCGTCGCTCAGTCAGTCATTGTAATCTGCATTTGTGTATGGACTGGATATTGGTGAAGGAAAGAAGAATCCTTTCGCCACTCTAATTCAATATTCGCTCGCGATAGTTTGTCGCCGAACGCGAAACTTGTAGGTTCGCTGTCACAACTTAAACAAAAACACAGTCACATCCTTTTCGCACTCGAACGAGTCAACACAGAGATTGTCGCATTTTAATCTCAATTTTTAAGCGAACAAATATTCAACAACAAAACAAAAATAGAAAGAAAAGCTTGTGTTGATGCAGGCTCGATTTGAACGTAAAACAGTAATTATTAAATGCAAAACAAAAACCAGCAGTGCCAGAAAATGAGTAAAATAGAAGAAAAAAAATCAGCATGTTAATCTAGTGCAATTAAATTAAATTATCTATACGAAAAAAATAAAACCATTTCATCAGCGTTAACATTTTGTTCCCAAATACATATCAGTGCTTCCACTCAAAAGACATTTTGCAAATATTTCACATTTTATTTTATTTGTGAGTGATAGAAAAATAATAATAACTCTAATAACATTAAATTAATTCAAAACATGTCTTTATCTGAAATTCACTCTTAAACACTTATTGCTCCTAAATAAGCATACAAAAAATAAAACCAATAATATAAACTGGAATGAAAAAACATTTTGTACGACGATATAAAACTGTTTGCTAATATCATTATTATATCACAGGAAATTACTGTGGTCTGAACTAATTGTTTTTCAATTGTATTAGAAAAAAAAAATTATTACTCAAAAACTTTTTCATCAGTTTTGTGAAAATTTATACAATATTTATATAGATACGCATATTTAATCTTTGCCAATTTCTGTGTCAACGTTTTGTAAAGAATTCGTTTAACCAAAGGTAAGTTTATAAAAATATTTCTGAAATTCGTTACTTTGATCGCGATTTGGTGCTATCAAAAAATAATGTACTTCGAATATGTTCAATATTGCGATTGGTTTGAAATCGCTAGATTTTGATTAAAATCTTTTTTAAAATCAAATGGCGTTTTCACATGGAATTACGAGATGTTTTTTTATCCAGCTGATTTAAGCAGCTGATTTATATAAACAGTTGATTTTTAACACATACAAATTATCAAAAATGGGGAAAAGCTCCAGTAAATAGTTATAATATTATGAATTTATTAAAAGAATAACAAAAAAATATATTTACAAATATTATTTAGTTTCGGAATATTACTATAAATTAAGACAGTTTAACTCAAAGATTTTATGAATTATTTTAGCTTATATTTATAAGCTTTATATGTTTCTTTTAATACTCGATCTTTGATTAAACTTTTTTCTAAGTGAAATTTTTAAAACGTCATATTTAGTTCAAAAACTAAAAAATGCCAAAAATGCCTTTTTTGATTTTGGTCGAGATATTAATTTTTATGGGAAATCTGGCGGTTTTAGTGAGGGTTTCATCGAAACTTAAACATGTACCCAAAGTGGATCCCAAATCATTACTTAATCATTTCTAAATGATTTGATCTATATATCTCGCGGTTAACCTGAGAGCGTTTAAAAGCATGTCTTCATTTTTTATACTAAGTTTTACTGACATCCCAAAAACTCGACCTAAATCAAGTAATTTTTAAAGTCTAAACCTTGAATTCCCTGTACCACAGATTGGACCAGGGTTAAAATTAAAATATGTATTTTAATCTTATGGTGCAGCACCAATCCTCTGAATTGATCACTAAGAAAAGTCACATCATAACACGATTTATCTCAGACAAACGAGACGAAAGCATGCAGTTATATTGTTTTTCTAAGTAATAAAAGTTGACGTTTGAAGAGAATCGAGCCATCTGTCACGAACTTAATTTCAAAAAGGGAAAGGAAAAAATACAGTTATTAAAAAATTGCATTTAAAACTACAAAACTAAAAAAAAATCTTAAGGATTATTCTTAAAGCCTAACGAGTTTTTGTTTTCAATTAAATGCTGTCACGAACTCAAGAATTATTACTGTGGAAGAACCATAACATGTCCTAGCATTTGGTTCTCACATAAAAAATTTACAGATAATCTTGAAAAACTACACCTATAGGTCTAGGCCAGTGGTGACCCTCGAGAGAAATGAGTTAGTAGTAGAGTATATGAGCATGTGTTAATTGTATTACACTCATCAAAATCCATGGACGTAACACAATGTCGATATTGAATTGGTTTGTGTAGGTTTTGTATGAATGTTAATATAAATGACTAAAAGCGAAAATATGGGAATATTTTAAATATATTTTGTTGTTTTAAAATTTTAAATCTTACATTTTGAAAATTTAAAACAAACTGTAAAGAAAATTTAATTTTTTTATCCATAAGTTTGAAATTTTTAAATCAAACTAGTAAGTAATTTATTTCTTTAAAAAAACAAGATATACCAAAACTTCAAAAGATATGAAAATTCAAAGGTTAATGAGTGGTATGTTCCCAAAAATTAAAAAATTTAGGAGCTTGCAGTAACTGGATATTTTTTTAATTTTTGCTTTGCTTTATGAGGGGGTTTTTTAATTAAATTGTTCCTACAAGCTTTATTATTTGACTTTTGGTTTTTGAAAACACTAAAACTTATGATCGCGATATATTTAACAAGGTTCAGAAAATACACACATGAAACACACAATGTTCTGTTCAAAAGCAGCCAACACATATCTTTATTTTCATATCAATTATGTGCGTTTCTAAATTTTCTACGGTGCCCAACACAACCATGACTGTGTTCGTTTTAATATTTCGTTATTTACACGAACATTTTTGTATCACATACTTTTTGTTTCAATCACACATAAAGCACACATTTCTGAGTGTTGGTTTATTTGTAGTTCATGTTCTGGTACGTGTACTGAAAAAAACCACAGAACATGTACAATAAACAGGTTCGAGTTCAGTTATATTTTAAGTCGTGTTGTGGCTCGTGTAGTAAGAAAAAACAGAACATGTACAATAAACAGGTTCGAGTCCAGTTATATTTTAAGTCGATTTTCTCCAATTTAAATAAAAATCGACCTTGAGACCATTAGATCTATCATTCTAAATTTTAATGGAAGATATCCACAATTGGGATAAGGGTTTCAGTTGATCACGTCTTCAAGATATCTTAAACGATGAGTACACGAACGTAGTTAATCGTTGATGACAAATTGAGGAAAACGAACGAAATCGTTGACGAAATTTTCATACAAATGTCGGCGGAATCATACAAGATCAAAAGAGAGACACTTTCGTTTATATTGTTGTTGACGATTGTATGAGCGAAAAACTTTCAGCATTGTCGCCGGTGACCATATATTCGAGACACTTCAAAGACAGTATGAGGGACATTTTGCCCTCATTAAAGTAAAAAGTGCACATTTTTTAATTTTTAAAATTTTATATTAGTTTACTTTCGCATTTAAATAAACAATTACTAAATAATAATATACAAAATCAATGTCAAAAAAGAAATATACACATATTTAGAATTTATATAAAATGTGGAAATATATTTCAAATATAAAAACTTTCTTACAAAGACCGCTATCCCAGAAATTTAAGAAAATTTGTATGTGCATCACGAATTTCCGCAATTTTAGTTTTATAGTGAGAAATAAAGAGAAATATCTTAGTTTTATTTTTTTGAAAAAAGTTATCGTATCACATTGACTTCACCCCATTATTAAACCTATAATTATACTAAAAGCTGCTTCACGATTTGTTTGACATTCGCTTTATTCACCAATTCTGTTAGGCATGTTCTTACAGCCTCATGTTTAGCACGATTTTAATTATATTTCATGCGAGGATCCCAAAACATCTATTAGTTTTTATTGTGACAGCTTTAGGTTATGAAATATAACAAAAACAAAATCAGGCTACAAAACTTTTGCATAGGTGCTGTGATTGTAAATAAAGGTTGACGAATCGAAAGTTTTTAGTGTTACGAAAACTCTTGAACTTACAACAATTTTAAAATTTGTATAAATGACATTTTAAAATTTTCTATCAGCGATTTTACGATAATAAATAAGACCTAGAAAAAGCAATTGACATTACAGGTTCTCTATGCAACACCAGTGTTGTTAAATAAAGACTCGTAAACATTTTATTAAGTTTTACTTTTACGAAAACTAGAATTTACTCACCAAAAAGGTTTGCCAGATTGAAAGTTAGCTTACCCCAATTATCCGAAATCAGTTAATCTGTATTGTATTTTTTGTTCCATAATTAACGATACTTAAAAATCGTTTTCGCCCCCGTTAAATAAGTCAAAATAAAAAATTACCCTAAAAATCAATTATAACAATGATCCTTAGAATAAAGGGCGATACTATTGTATACGAAAATAAGAAAGAATTCGCTATTTTATAGCTCGTATGTACGTTTAGTTATATTTCATTGATTACAAGTAATATCCACAGTTTGGTTCCTTTTGAGAGATGCGAAAAATTTCCACTGCAACATTTTAGGGAGGCTTCAGGTTAATGTAAGCAGTTAGCATAATAAAATTTACTTTAATAAGTTAGGTTGTCAGGCATTTTAAAGAAATCGCATTTGAACGGATCGATTGATCTTCGAGGTTCATATTTTGCGGGAGCATTATATTAGCTGCGGCTCTTTGTCTATTTGTCTGTATTCATTTGAAGACAAACATTATAATCTGCATAAAATTCACTTTAATACTGGTTGTAGCGGTATTGTGAAAAGTACTACTCTACCAAAACCGGTCAAATTGACTTCTAATTTAAAAAATCTACAAAAAAAAAGAACACAATTCCTCTTCAATGTTAATGACTTTTATATCAATTTAAGCTATAAATAAGTGCTAAAAGACTACATTTAAATTAATTTAATTAATTTTACTGTATTTACGGCATAAATAATATTACAGAACAAATAATATCTATTTACCACAAATTCGAATTTAAGATCTAGAAAGATTTTATTAATTTCTATTTAGGACAGGATCAAAAATGGTTAGATACCATTCCATTTCTGAGTCGTTTCTACGAGGACATAAATATGGGGCAGATCAATTATTTTTGATTTTTATAAACATTTTCAATACCGAGTGGTACAGAATATAATTAAATACTGCTACTGCAGTTCAAAATATAATAATATTCCAATTGTTAAACAATATTAAAAAATTAACAAGTATTTTTATACCCACCACATCACTGTGTGGAGGGTATATATATGTTTGTCATTCCATTTGTAACGCATCGACATAAATACCGGAGACCCAAAACCCATATATTTTCTTGATGCTTATAACAAGGGAAGTTTATTTAGCGGTTACCGTCTGTCCGTCTGTCTGTGTAAATTACGATCACACCCCCAATAAACAAACTAGTCTTCGTTTTTGCTTAACATCATTTATAAACATCCCAAAGGAGTTGATATTTATCATCTATATCGGTCCAAAGGGTCACGAGATATGAAGATATATATATGTTGTAATTCTTCTTATAATTGTAGTCGTTATGATTGTGTGATATTTATACTGCAAAAGTTACATCAGCCTCAGCAAGTATTGCCAGATATTTTTGATGTGTAAACATCTATACGCGCAGGGGGGTAAATTTATATTTCACAATATAATCACAAAAACAGCGTAACATGTGAGCTCACATTTTACGCTGTGAGCCGTAAGAAAAAATTATGATACAAAATTGTTTCAGCTAATTCAATATAAACGTATAACATATACATAATTCAACAACCCCACGAGTATAACCAGAGACCCTGCAGTTGTTTGCTATAATAAGTGATACATAAATGACGCTGTCTGCTTGATTTTAAAAAAGTGACATAAAAAATCTTAAATTTGTAGATGTTTACACATCTCCCCTGTAATCGAACTCACATAATTTTTTTTATCATTATCACGCCCATATGAAAGACAAAATATCATCCCTAAATAGGTAAAACAAAAAATTCCCTTTTTAAAAATTAAAAATTAAAAATTCAAAATTAAAAATTAAAAATTAAAAACTAAAAATTAAAAATTAAAAATTAAAAATTAAAAATTAAAAATTAAAAATTAAAAATTAAAAATTAAAAATTAAAAATTAAAAATTAAAAATTAAAAATTAAAAATTAAAAATTAAAAATTAAAAATTAAAAATTAAAAATTAAAAACTAAAAAACTAAAAATTAAAAATTAAAAATTAAAAATTTAAAAATAAAAAATTAAAAATTAAAAATTAAAAATTAAAAATTAAAAATTAAAAATTAAAAATTAAAAATTAAAAATTAAAAATTAAAAATTAAAAATTAAAAATTTTAAATTAAAAATTAAAAATTAAATATTAAATATTAAAAATTAAAAATTAAAAATTAAAAATTAAAAATTAAAAATTAAAAATTAAAAATTCAAAATTAAAAATTCAAAATTCAAAATTAAAAATAAAAATTAAAAATTAAAAATTAAAAATTAAAAATTAAAAATTAAAAATTAAAAATTAAAAATTAAAAATTAAAAATTAAAAATTAAAAATTAAAAAATAAAAATTAAAAATCAAAAATTAAAAATTAAAAATTAAAAATTCAAAACTAAAAATTAAAAATTAAAAATTAAAAATTAAAAATTAAAAATTAAAAATTAAAAATTAAAAATTAAAAATTAAAAATTAAAAATTAAAAATTAAAAATTAAAAATTAAAATTTAAAAATTAAAAATTAAAAATTAAAAATTAAAAATTAAAAATTAAAAATTAAAAAAAAAAAAAATAAAAAATTAAAATTTAAAAATTAAAAATTAAAAATTAAAATTAAAAACTAAAAATTAAAAATTAAAAATTAAAAATTAAAAATTAAAAATTAAAAATTAAAAATTAAAAATTAAAAATT
>OY821517.1:205652974-205655245 GCA_963682025.1 Cordilura impudica | reverse complement strand
AAAATTAAAATTAAAAATTAAAAATTAAAAATTAAAAATTAAAAATTAAAAATTAAAATTAAAAATTAAAATTAAAAATTAAAAATTAAAAATTAAAAATTAAAAATTAAAAATTAAAATTAAAAATTAAAAATTAAAAAGTTAAAAATTAAAAATTAAAATTAAAAATTAAAAATTAAAAATTAAAATTAAAAATTAAAAATTAAAAATTAAAAATTAAAATTAAAAATTAAAAATTAAAATTAAAAATTAAAAATTAAAAATTAAAAATTAAAAATTAAAAATTAAAAATTAAAAATTAAAATTAAAAATTAAAATTAAAAATTAAAAATTAAAAATTAAAAATTAAAAATTAAAAATTAAAAAATTAAAAATTAAAAATTAAAAATTAAAAATTAAAAATTAAAAATTAAAAATTAAAAAATTAAAATTAAAAATTAAAAATTAAAAATTAAAAATTAAAAATTAAAAATTAAAAATTAAAATTAAAAATTAAAAATTAAAAATTAAAAATTAAAAATTAAAATTAAAAATTAAAATTAAAAATTAAAAATTAAAAATTAAAAATTAAAATTAAAAATTAAAAATTAAAATTAAAAATTAAAAATTAAAAATTAAAATTAAAAATTAAAATTAAAAATTAAAAATTAAAAATTAAAAATTAAAATTAAAAATTAAAAATTAAAAATTAAAAATTAAAAATTAAAAATTAAAAATTAAAAATTAAAAATTAAAAATTAAAAATTAAAAATTAAAAATTAAAAATTAAAAAATTAAAAATTAAAAATTAAAAATTAAAAATTAAAAATTAAAAATTAAAAATTAAAAATTAAAATTAAAAATTAAAAATTAAAAATTAAAAATTAAAATTAAAAATTAAAAATTAAAAATTAAAAATTAAAATTAAAAATTAAAAATTAAAAATTAAAAATTAAAATTAAAAATTAAAAATTAAAAATTAAAAATTAAAAATTAAAAATTAAAAATTAAAAATTAAAATTAAAAATTAAAAATTAAAAATTAAAAATTAAAAATTAAAAATTAAAAATTAAAAATTAAAAATTAAAATTAAAATTAAAAATTAAAAATTAAAAATAAAAATTAAAAATTAAAAATTAAAAATTAAAAATTAAAAATTAAAAATTAAAAATTAAAATTAAAAATTAAAAATTAAAAATTAAAAATTAAAAATTTAAAAATTAAAAATTAAAAATTAAAAATTAAAAATTAAAAATTAAAAATTTAAAAATTAAAAATTAAAAATTAAAAATTAAAATTAAAAATTAAAAATTAAAAATTAAAAATTAAAAATTAAAATTAAAAATTAAAAATTAAAAATTAAAAATTAAAATTAAAAATTAAAAATTAAAAATTAAAAATTAAAAAATTAAAAATTAAAAATTAAAAATTAAAAATTAAAAATTAAAAATAAAAATTAAAAATTAAAAATTAAAAATTAAAAATTAAAAATTAAAATTAAAAATTAAAAATTAAAAATTAAAAATTAAAAAATTAAAAATTAAAAATTAAAAATTAAAAATTAAAAATTAAAAATTAAAAATTAAAAATTAAAAATTAAAAATTAAAAATTAAAATTAAAAATTAAAAATTAAAAATTAAAAATTAAAAATTAAAAATTAAAAATTAAAAATTAAAAATTAAAAATTAAAAATTAAAAATTAAAAATTAAAAATTAAAAATTAAAAATTAAAAATTAAAAATTAAAAATTAAAAATTAAAAATTAAAAATTAAAATTAAAAATTAAAAATTAAAAATTAAAAATTAAAAATTAAAAATTAAAAATTAAAAATTAAAAATTAAAAATTAAAAATTAAAAATTAAAAATTAAAAATTAAAAATTAAAAATTAAAAATTAAAAATTAAAAATTAAAAATTAAAAATTAAAAATTAAAAATTAAAAATTAAAATAAAATTAAAAATTAAAAATTAAAAATTAAAAATTAAAATTAAAAATTAAAATTAAAAATTAAAAATTAAAAATTAAAATTAAAAATTAAAAATTAAAAATTAAAAATTAAAAATTAAAAAATTAAAATTAAAAATTAAAAATTAAAAATTAAAAATTAAAAATTAAAAATTAAAAATTAAAAATTAAAAATTAAAAATTAAAAATTAAAAATTAAAAATTAAAAATTAAAAATTAAAAATTAAAAATTAAAAATTAAAAATTAAAAATTAAAAATTAAAAATTAAAAATTAAAAATTAAAAATTAAAAATTAAAAATTAAAAATTAAAAATTAAAAATTAA